>LUCG01050175.1:0-16329 GCA_001633085.1 Carthamus tinctorius | reverse complement strand
CCTAGACATGCACACGGGAATGCTCGAATACGGTTAGGGCGCTATGAACCTTCAGAGCGATAACCAATCCACCACAGCACTGAAAGACCCCAAACACCTTCTTAACATCACATAAATTGATAATCACTTTTACAACAACAAAAAAAAAATAGTATTAAATAAGCAATTCCAAAACACCCCCATAATCTATGGAAAATAACCACTTTTCCGACCAATTTTTCTCTTTAAACCATTTGCATAATCGAATTTCAATTTCACCCAAAATTTACATACGCCTTACGTATTTGCATAAAACCTAATTTTAAATTAAAGAAACAAAAAAAAAAAATCTTTGCAGAATTAGAGATCCATATTGAAAAGCACATATATGACAAAACAAGATTTATATTTCCCAAAAATTAAATGATAAGAGCCAAAAAGAAGCATGTTACAAACAAGAAAGTAAGTAGGAGCATGTTTTATAACCAACACCAAAATCACCCAAACCACTTTCTCAATTTCACATTTACACTAAAAAAAAAAATACTCAATTCCTTTTCTTTTCTTTTTTCGGTTGATTTTCGACCCGAGATCATCACAACAAGGCCGCCCCAAACGGGTTGGTCGTTTGAGGATGGCCACCGTTAACGGGCAACGGACCAAACCCAGAATCGATGAATGGGTTTGGTGCAGCCGTCATCAGATTCGGCTGCGGCGGTGCAGGTTGGTACGTACCAAATGGGTTAGCCACCGCAGTTGTTTGAGGAGCCGCGTGGAATGGGTCGCTTACTTCAAACGGGTTGGGTGCCGGAGACCCGTACACCGGCTGCTGGGAGGCTCGGTATGCTCCTTCATCGTACAAACTGTTGAGTGTGAGCGAGTCCAACCCACCGCCCTGCACACACAATTCTTGATTAGAGCACCAATTTCCGCATGTTTTCACGATCGATTGCTCGATGACTCTTTTCAGACACTAACTAATCGATGATCAGAGCATCTGGTTATCGTAAGTATTTGTATTTACATTGAGCGATTTATCAAATTTGTTACATTATGTCTACTGCCAACACTACAACAAAATCAGCTTTGTATGACGCCAAATATGTCTAAATGTCTCGATATACTGCTTTAGAGAACTAAGCAATTGTGCATCCAATGTAGACATTTACAATAACCTGGACACCTAACAAGGTTTTTACATTTTAGGACATTTTTGAGAAGAAGTGTCCTAGTTTTTTTTCGAAGAGGGTATTTTTAAGAAGTGCCCTATAAACACGTGTTGTTTATATGACACATTCTTATAGGACACTTCGATACTTTATCTAAAAAGCGTCATAAAAAACTTGTGACAATGTTATCGTCACACCTTTATATAGAAAGCACAAACTATTTGGTCCTTACCAAATGTAAGGATTGTTTGCGAGTTCATTTGCCATGTGTGTATATATATGTGTGTGTATAGGGAGGTTCAGGAGAAAACCTCAAAAAAAATGTAAACCTATGAAACACCCTGGCAACAATTCATCAGGATGGTATGCACATGTGCATACGCATAAGTTAAGTCATTTTTTGGTTTTATGCATGTGTGTGTGTTATAAATTACTCGTATGCATATGTGCATGCAGACCGTCCAGATGAATGGTTGTCTGAATGTTCCACCATATTTTCAATTTTTTTGCGGTTTTCCCAATAAACCCGCCCCTATAATTTATTATATATTTGGCATCCTATAAAGCAAAGTTCATTGAATTGCAAATTTGCAATGATTTGCTTTATAGGAAACAGGCATAATAATGTAAACACTTGCGGAAGGGGGGGTTTACCAGTTGCCTCTCCTGAAATGAAGAAATATCGGTGCTAGGAGTGGTGACCAAAGCAAGTTCCCATCCCGTTGGATCAAAATCTTTTGCTTGAACACCAGCAGAGCCATTTGACGTTCCATCTACACACCGACAGAAATAGCAACAGCCGATAAGCATTTTATGGTCAAACGAAAAACTCAAATCACTGCTCAACGGGCAAAAATAAAAATGCATTACCAGTTGGAACTATGGCAAGAGCCAATGCGTTGCTTTCGTCGAACGATGCCGCATTTGGTACATCAAAATTTAACCCCTAAAAAAACCATTAAGTCCATATGTCAGATGTATGCAGACCTGACCTCTAACTTAATTTCAAGCGAAAGTTTAATAAATGGTAGACAAATTACCAGTAAATCATCAGGGTCTTGGCTGTTGAAAGTTGGTGGGGGAGGCGGAGGTGCAGGGGCAGGTATGTCATCTGACACGGTTAAATCATTGGTTTGGTCTGGTTTAGCTTCGTCGATGGTGACATTTTCATCTTCAGGAAGCTCGGTGTCTTCTTCTGGTTTATATGTCAGCATAAGCCTTTCTGGATATTCCTGAAAGGGTAAAAAGTTAAGAGAAAATTGCATATGAAATAAATCCATCTGCTTTGGACCAATTATAACTCACCAATGTCTCTGTAGGCACGGATACCATCCGTGGTGCTTCGTTTATGTACTCCTCCATAGTAGCAAGAAAAGATTGCGGAGGCTGCAAATGTTTAAAAAAAGTGTTTAAGTTCATCCATGATAGAATGTGGGTGGGCGAGAGTAGGGGTGTAAGCAAGCCAAGCTGCTCGTGAGCTGCTCGGGATCGACTCGTTAAAAGCTAGATTCAAGCTTGAGTTAAACGAGCCTGCGCCGAGCTAGAGCTTCATTTTAGGCTCATTTAATAAACAAGCTCGAGCCTATATGATTAGGCTCACGAGCCTATACGAGCCTCAATTAATATATAATATAAATATATGTGGAACAATAAATACTATAAATAATAAAAATATTACAGGTAAACGAGCTCGAGCCGAGCTTAGGCTCGTTTAGGCTCGTCTGACAAACGAGCCGAGCTTGAGCTTTGTGAACTTAAACGTGCCGAGCTTGAGCTTAGTCGGGCTTGAGCTCGAGCTTGGCTCGTTTACAGCCCTAGACGAGAGGTAGGTGAAAGAATTCAAGAAGGTTCTAGGGATGGGCAATAAAGTAATTTATCAAATTTGTCCAATCTCCCTAATTTTGTTCTCAGTCGGAAAGAAAAAAAATGCATTTTTGTCCCACTCTAATGCCATGCCAAACGTGAAGTTTTTTAACTGTCCTGTCCCAGGTACCAAGAGAAGACAAAAGCTTTGCAGACCTTGAAATACCAATAATACCCCTCATTGGTAGAAGAGTACACCTGATGAAATCATAACACACGATCTCAGATAAGACACATACCTCTCTAAGAACCGGAAACTGAAAATTTCTCGCAAGTTCCAATCCTTTGCAAACTTCATAGAAGTCGGAAAGGCTCCCGGCCTGCAGAAAGTCCAATTATACATCACAAACGAGTTTTCTTCGGCTTCTAAACCGGAACTCATGATTCAAGACGTCATCACCTGCTGGCCGGCTCGTTTATATATATTCAAGGCTTTGATGGCTTCGTGTCTTGGCATCTCAAAAAACTGACACAAAGAAAGATCGATTATTATAATAAGAAGTAAAGAAACAACAAAGTACCATGCTTTCTAACATATATAACAAAGAATCACCTTATCGATAAGATTGATGATTCCATCGTTTACTGCACAATAAATTTTAAAGCTTTCTTTAAGCACCTGAAGAAAATGCACGATGAATATTAAAACCCGAAGGATATTTGCACCTAACAGTCACCAATTTTCGATCAAAATGGAATCTTTGTAGGAAGCAAGCACAAACAGACATTGGCCTTTCATACCAAAGCCAGGGCGTATTGTATAACGTAATTTCCAACAGCTGCACCTTCGGGCTGCAGAAAAAAACAGCATACAATTTAAATTCATTGAACGAAACTAGAAATTGCTTGCTTTTGTGACGGAGAAGGAAACAGACCCGACATCCCATAAGACGGTATAATAGCTGTTGTAAAGCGGGCAAATGTTCGAGCAGTTGTTCACTATCCAAATCCCTGGTTCTGCTATAACCCTGCACTTATAGAAAAAGATATATTATAAAATAAAATGAAGTGAGAAGTTGAAATACAAGACACCCGAAAGAAATAAATGGGTATTCCGGGGAATATAGTTGAAACACAAATAAATTTTCAGTCCGAGAAACTTGAGACAAATAAGAAACCCGTGACGAGCTCCAAACACGGGAGGCACTTTTTTTGTGTTCAATTGTGTGCATACCTTATTTTCTTCACCTTGAGCAGGTCTTGGGATACGCTCAGCTTCGATATCGTACTTGAGAATTTTAAAGCATTCAAGTCGTTCCTCTAAGAACAGTCCATATGTACGAACCCAAGCAGAACAATCCCAAGCTGGAAAAAAGTATTCAAGAAAACATAAGTACCCTTTTACGCCAATGTTTCTAACCCTACGTTAGAATTTGATCGACAGTAACAAANAAAAATAAGAAATTGTCCAAAATAGCCAAACCCCCCCCCCCCCTTCTCTTCTTCTGGCTTTATAGCCACCTTTTCAACTTATTGGCTGAAATAGCTGAGAATATGCAAAGTAGTACCTGCACAACTTGCATAACTCACTTTTTCAATATAATATTCAGGAAAAGTAGACATTAGCAAGTTGCGTAAGTGCTACCCTTGTATTGTCTACGTGGACAATCTATGTGGCACACTCCTTAAGTTGCGATTACAACTTTTTCTAAATAGTATATTGATTAGTGTCACTTGGGTATAAAGTGAAGGAGGGAGGTGTCAGATTGGCTATTTTGGACAATTTTCCTAAAAACAATAATAGGGCGTGGGAAGTAACCAATAGGGCTTGAATCATCCTTGAAATTAGCTAGTTGCAAGACATGCCCTCTTTGTTGGAAATTTAAAAGTTCTTCCCTAAAGGTAGGATCACCCTCCCTTAATGCCTTGTGTATAACTATCAGTGTCTTCAATGCCACCTACGGAGAAACGAAAAGGTTGCAAAAGATATCAAAAGAAACACATAAATATACAAACCAAACCAACCCAGTATATCCCACCCTGAGGAGCTGGGGGATGTACACAGACCTGACCCGTACCACAAAACATATACCGAGTTCATTTGGTCTGGTTTCCTTTATTTGACATGTTATTGACACTTCCAAGTAGTCATTTATTAAAAGCAAAACTTCAAACCAGCTTAAATGTCTAATGGTATAACTACAAGGTTAATAGAATTTGAACACGTGAAAGACATCATTTGTAAGCAACTTAGAACTCAGTCACTTCAACTAACCCTTCCATACCCGAAGTCTTGAGATCCCACATCGGTTGGGGAGGGGAACAGAGGTTTCTTTGTAGGGGACTAGATACCTCCTCTACCATACACGCCCTAAAACCTTGAGTCCATGATAGATAAAGCGAACAATATCTGGTACGGTTGGCAGGCGATCTTACATAAGAACTCTAGTTCTCACTTCTCACTATGGAGTGAAGGAACTAATGTTGAATACCTATGAATTTTCTAATGCACAAGTTAAATACCAATCCAAATATGAAGTGACTTCCGTCCGAAAAGCAGGCTTTGTGATCACAGTAAACGATTTGACGGATCGAAACAGAGGCTGCAAGTCACACATTGTAAAAGTAACAAAACTTTTCACATCTCTATCAGATCTAAACCCACAATTCCAGGTTCAAATGTTGACACAAAACCAGATCATCCCAAAATCCCCAAAAACTGTTAGAGAAAACATGAAACCCTAACTTGAAAAACAAGAATAATACCGTCCAATTGCGAGTTTTGGCCAGTCTCCGGGATAGAGCATGTAAACAATACTGCACATCTGCTCGTGGCCGAATCGCAGAAGTAGCTGCCAAAATTTCTACACCCAAACAAACACATACATTTCATCATCCAACGAATCAATCACCAAAAAAATACACAAAAAAAAAACTCACTTCTAATGTGTCTCTCTTTAGGCGGACATTCAACATGATTCGTAGCTTTAACGATCGCAACATCCACATCCTAAACTTAAAGTATAACAACAACACCACAAACATCCTAATTATAGATACACACAAACATATATATATATATGTGTATATATAGATTGAATGATTGATATAGAGAGAGATTGATTAAGAAGATATATATGACCTTGAAATCGCTGTTAACGTGTGCTAAACCGAGTTTGGTTTGATCTTTGAGAGCACCGTATGCTTTCCGAAAAGTTTGCAGAGTAGCCATATCTATGGAGTTATTGTTCCGATTAGATCGGCAAGTATATCGATTTTTGATGATCTATACTTGTGTGTGTGTGTGTTAGTGTGTGTATGATCTAATA
Source organism: Carthamus tinctorius (assembly GCA_001633085.1). NCBI lineage: Eukaryota > Viridiplantae > Streptophyta > Magnoliopsida > Asterales > Asteraceae > Carthamus > Carthamus tinctorius. The sequence continues at coordinate 10,049 of LUCG01050175.1, read as the reverse complement.
CTATATGGCAGTGACATATGGTGATCAGAGGTTCCTTCTGTTTTGGGGAAAAGAATCTAAATTAAGTCGCCATTGAAATGAAACCGGTTGTTATAAGTTTTATTATGTTAATTGTCATTATATATTTCCTCTTTGACTTTTTAATCTATCCATCCTCCTGCTTACTTGAATTGATCATTTGACATGTGTAATGCACTAATTATCTTTCTTTGTATTATTTTTAGATTTTAACACTTATCAAATAATCAACTGAGTAGGAGGATAGATAGGTTAAAAATGTAGAAAAAAATATATAATTTCTCTATGTGTTAAAAGATTATAAAAAAGTTGGTTGTGTTGTTGTTTATGTTTTTGTGAGATTTGGTATGGTGTCATCATATGATGAAAATGGTGATGGTCCCTCTCTTTTTGTTACTTTTCTCATGAGCAAAGATATGCTCAACCTATGTTGGGATGGTTACATTTATCATGAATAATGTGGTTGTTGTTTATTATTCATGATTAATAATGTATTCGGTATAATTTAGGTTGTGTTTGATAGAAATAAGCTGGCTTATAAGATAGTACATGTTTAGATGGATCATAAGCTAGTTTATTGAAACGTTAGTTGGAGTAGCGTTTCATGAGTTCTTTTTATAGTTTTTTTTTTCAGTTATATCCTTATTATTATTATTAATTATTATACCCTAAGATACCTTTTTTGGTTATTTTACATGCTCGTAAGCTAAATTTTGTCAAACATAATTTATTTATAGGCTTAATTTATTAGTCAACAACTAGCTTATCGGCTATCAGCTAGCCTATTAGCCAGTAGCTAACTTATTAGGTAGACCTGACAAACGTGTCGTGTCGTGTCGAGTTCGTGTCAGGTTCAAAGTTAAACAGGTTGAAAATGTTTGACCCTAACTCGACCCGTTTAATAAACGGGTTGACCCACTTAACCCGTTTAACATTTATAAAATTAAAAATCAAAAATTAAAAATTCACCAAAGTTTAAGAATCCAAATTTTATAATTCAAACTTATAAGATTGAACAAAATCCAACAACATTATTATATTAAAAATCCAAATAAATCGTAAATTAGTAAAAAAGGTAAAAAGAAAACTTTATATATACACAAACACACACATATATGTATAAACGGGTTAGTCGGGTCATTTTCGAGTTGATATGTTTGACCCTACCTTACCCGTTTAATTTTTCATGTCGTGTCGTGTCAACCCATTTACTTAAACGGGTTGAAATCTGTTACCCAAACCCGTTTATTTCGTATCGAGTTCGTATCAGTTACCGTGTCGTGTCAGTTTTTACTAAGTCTATTATTAGTCAACAATTAGCTTATTGGCTAGTTTGCCAAACATAGTCTAAATGTGTTTTCTAAAATTTCATTTTCCTTTAAAAAATTTCTATAACCAAACACAATCTAAAATTTTTAGGCAAGTTTTTTGTTTCACTCACACATTTTTCAAAGTAAAGAAAGTAGGAAATAAAGATTACTATGAAAAATGTTTTTAATATATTTCTACCAATAGAAATAATATTTTATAAAAATACATGACATTTTTTATTAAACTAATCAATGTATAAACTGTTAAAAGTGTATGTAAGTTTAAATACTTTGAATTAAAAAAAAAATTTAATTTTTTTGTTAAAAAGTACTTTTTAATTTTTTTAACAGCAGATTACACACACATCCAGCTAACCTACTCCTACATTACATCACTGTCCACAACGGGACTCGAATCTAATGAAGCGGGACACCTTATAAACACTTCAAACGTCATTGGACTACAAACCCTTTGACAAATACTCTTTATCTAAAATCGATGGTTTGACTTGATTAACTATTATGTGATTAATAAAATAAAAAGGCATCAATGTAAAGTTAGATTATATGCATAATAAATAATAAAGCAAATGTTGATGGGCCATAGATCCCAAAAGAGCTGGTTAGCTACTTCTCAGTTCTCACCTTCTACCCAAGACTTTAACAAATGGCTCCCAAATAACGTCTTCAATCAGCTTCTATATTGACTTTAAAATTATCGTAAAAAGCTAAGGTTATATTTGGCAAACTAGCTGATAAGCTAGCTGTTGATTGATAAGTTAACTAGTAGTTGATAAGCTAGTTTATGAACAAATTATGTTTGACAAAAACTAGTTTATGAGTATGTAAAATGACCAAAAAAGGTATCTTTGAAATTTAATAATTAATATTAATAAGGCTATAATTGGAAAAAACTACAAAAAAACTTCCAAAAAACTACTTAAAATAGTGTTTCAAAAAGCTAGCTTATGGTACATGTTTGGATTGACTAGCTTATAAGGTAGCTTATTTTTGCCAAACACAACCTAAAGAAGAAGAAGAAAATACCTTATATTAGTGGATTTTTATACTAATTTATGAAATAATTCTCTACACGTAAGAAGCTTCCTATAAATATTTTATATTGTTTTAACTATTATATAATACACTATTTTGATGTCACTTTTATCGTAAAATGTCAATTTTGCATACCATTAAGCATTTTGTTTCTATTAAATTATAATCAAAATTGATATATCATGGTCAATAAAACCAAACTTAAAAATCCAATTTTTCGAGGGTAAAGATAATATATTTTTTTAATTTCTATGGTAAAAATATATGGGACAAATTTGCGAACTTTTAATCTATCTTAAAGATGCACCCACTAAAGACATATTTTGCATCTGCCGCTTATAAGAGGACTCTAAATATATGGAAATAAAGTGAGATTCCTCTCCAGCAAATTGCTAAAATTTAGGTACAATCCATACCAGGATTGTGGGAAATTAGCTTGTATATGAGATCCACCACCACTTTAATCTCCTATCCATTTACTCTCCCTCTTAGTAGCCCATACCCATGCAAGTCCGTTAACATGTGAGTTAAAACGGACCTACCACTAAAAGACAAAAAATAATACCATTGTTGACCGGTTCCTGACCTAGGTCCGTTAAAGTGAACTTGACGCAAAAAGACAAAAAAAAAAGTTAGGTTTTTTTGACTTTCTTTGACCTATGGGAGTTTATCTCTTTTAACTCCTTCGGGATTTTAACTTCTTTAACTCTTTTAAAGGAGTTAAATTCCCCTGGGTCAAAAATAGTCAAAAAAAAAAAAAAAAACCCCCAACTTCTTTTTGTCCTTTTACTTTAGGTCCACTTTAACGGGCCTATAACAGACCTAGGTTAATAGGAACGGGTAAACAATGGTATTTTTTTTTTTTGTCTTTTAATGGTAGGTCCGTTTTTACTCACCTGTTAACGGATTTGCATGGGTATAGGCTGCCAGGAGAGAAAGAGTAAATGGGTAGGAGGTCAAAGTGGGGGTGGGTCTATAGGTATGGGCTCCAATTTCCCTTTGTACCTAAACTTTAGGTACAATCCACCACGTATATATTTGTTTTACGTTTATAAGTGTAGTAATTAGTTTATTTTCTGTTTTAATTTGTGAATATAATTAATTTAATTTCCAATAAGGATTTAGAAATATCATAACTAAATATTCGTATACTTTTGCTATAAGTTTGATCAATGTTTGTAGCATATACATGTAAAAAAGTTAACATTGAAATTGAAATTGATTAAACAATATATAACTAAAATCAACAAACATTACATACATTATGAAGTTAGAACCAAACTCGGTAAACATAAACTGAAAACAACGGTGTAAATCATTAAATCTTATGAAAATTATATAGTAAGACAGATTTGAAAACGCATACAAATTTGTTCCCAATTTGCCAAGACGATAGTAACATCTTTCACTATATTGTTTGGCAAACTAACTGATAAGCTAGTTGTTGATTGATAAGCTAGCTAACAGCTGATAAGCTAGCTTATGAATAAATTATGTTTGGCAAAAACTAGCTTATGCAGTTTTGTAAAATGACCAAAAAGGTATCTTGGGATATAATAATTAATATTAATAAGGGTATAATTGTAAAAAGACTCCTAAAAAGCTACTCCAAACAGTGTTTCAATAAGCTGGCTTATGGTACATGTTTGGATGGACGGACTAGCTTACTTTTGCCAAACAGTTAAAGTCTCAAAAACATAAATATGATATAATATAATAGAAATAGAAGATGTGATTTTATTCATTAAACATTTCTTTAGTATTGTTTATTGAGTAGGATTAAAGTTGAAAAAGAAGTGTGAGTAGTACTAAAAGTTATTATTTGGTGTTTGATTGAACACCAATCTTGTTAAAGTTGCTGAAACTGAAATAAAATGTATAAACTTCATATTTAAGCAAGGTAGCTATAGAGCATTACTTTTTTGTCTAATCAATGAATATTAACTCATTGCTTTTATTAACTTTTGGCTTCACTTCTATAAATCTATAAGTTTATATTACAGCTAGAAGTTTGACTTCCCATTGTCAATAACTAATTGTTATCTCATGATTTAAATGTCACCATAATGATACACTTTTTCAAGAAAAATGCATTTTAATTTTATAACATGATATTCATAGACCACAAAGATTGTGAGTTGTGGTAAAGAAAAGGGAATGGAGGACCAGTTTGGCACGACGATAGATCGGGACATGACAAAACCCGATTGGAACAAAAACCAGGGAAACAAGAATGGTAAATTACTAAACTATTCATGCTAAATTAAAGAGAAATCGACCTAAATACCCATTTCTCTCCTTTAAATTTACCAAAATGCCACTATCTATGCAAGTGACAAGTCTTCGATTTTGTGGAGTGAAAAGGTAAAATAAAAAGAGGTTTTTGAACATGCTCCACAGGTGCACGGTGTAGATCTGTAAATATTTTTAAACATGTCCGCAAGTTGCCAACCAATTCTTGCAAATATAAAATAAATTTACAGATCTGGTCTTTGTACTTGCATACCTGTCACTTGCGAAGGTAGTGACATTTTGATAAAATAAGGAGAGAAATTGCTAGAAGACCCATTGAAGAGTGAGTCGGTCAATTTCCCTAAAATAATACCTTAACAAACTTCTTTCACCCAACTACCTCACTCTCGTAAGTCAAGTCACGTCCACGTACCAAAATGCAATGTGGGTCAGTGTGTTTGTGTGCACGCTGGAGGGGAACTGCACACGTGCAGGCCTCATAAGACACGATAAAGCGTGTGAAATGGTACATAATAACGATGACAGGTGACAAATCAAATAATCATCTATACTTATGATTCATGTAATAAAATGTCACAAAGAACTGGAAAAACATCACTTTTGCAATTAGTTTAAACTAAATCTAGTTTTAGTACTCCAAATACGAACCCCGAATTTGATTCTAAAGGAAGAGAAGGATAAATAAAATGTACCTCATTCTCTCTTTTATTAAGCCAATTTTGACCTTTCCTGCTTAATCCAATACTCTGTATGTCAGTCATCTAGCTGCTGCATATTCGGGTTTTGAACAACCATCATCTTAGACGGACCACTGGGTGCTTAACGATTCAGACAATTTGTTCCAGTCCAACGACTCCAAGGTTGTTGGAGGCACGAATGCAGCCCCCACACCGAGGGCAACGATGAGGAAGGCCATAGCTTTACAGCATTGCCACCCACGCGATAATCTTCCCAATAAGACCTTACAGTACCTGTCTGCTTCCCTGAAGACGGCTTGATCAGCCGATTTCCCTCCCTCTTCCATGGCATTTTTGTTCTATAGATAAAGGTGAAAAAGGACCAAATTGGTGTTTATTTCTACAATATTGTGACTTTCAAGCATTAACCTGAAGAAATTGGAATGATCAATTCCATTGACCAACTTTCATTCAGGCATTTTGGTTTACCTATGGAATGGAATTGAATTCCACACATTCCAACATTCATGGATTTGGTCATTCCATCACAATTGAGAATGAATTCGATTCTATTCCATCCCATTTTCTCAAAAAGACAAAAATTAGCCCCACCAATCTGGGACAACCACCGTTATAAAAGGGATATTTTGGTAATTCGTTGTTTATTGATTCCAATTCAAAGCTACATTCTACCAATCAAACCAAAAAGGTAGATTCCAAATCATCTAATAGATTGCATTCCTGTTCATGCCAACCAAACGCATGGTCATATTTCATTCCAATTCCTTCAAAGTCAAATTCCTTTGACAGATTACATTCCTTTATAAAACATTATGTGAACCAAACACCCCTAGTTTATGAGTTTATTCTGTTATAGATGTCAAGTGAGTTGCTTATTAACTTCACATTTCAGCAAGAACTATTGTAGATTTAAACATGAAATCAACATTTTGAAAATAGAAGTTAAAAACATCCAAGTTTGTTTCAAATATAGAAATGAAGGTTTGAATTTCCAGAATCGGAAGTTGACTTTTTTTGCGGACAGAAGTATAAAATGTTAAAATTGCATGGTACCTTGCTCTTAAAACTCCTAAGAGTTTCAGTGAGGGCCTTAAGAAAAGGCTGTTTTAGAGATAGCTCCCTCCATAGTTCCGTAAGCCTTCTCAAAACAGCAACGCTTGCTTCAAGATTATCCAAATAGACCTTTTCCTGTGGATATCATATTTGGGAATAATTGATACCGAGTTGTAGATATAACTCCATGTAAACCAAATTTATCATTTCAAGCAAAATAATAAACTAAAGACAATGGTAAATGATACCAACTAAAGACAATGCTTTCATGGTTTTTTCTTTTGCACATCTCAAGCTTGGATTCTCATGACACCATCATTTTCATCTAATTCTCATTCAAATAACTAATTAAAGCCAAGATCGAGGGGGTTTAATAAATGAACAACTTGAAAGAAGGTTATTGCTTGCGACGTGTGAGCTAAAACATTAGATGGTAACTACTGGGAACTTAAATTTATGAGATCTGACCTTAATTTGGAGAGAAATGACATAACTGATATGGTTTTGAGAAATATAAGCATGTGAATAGTAAATATTTTTTAAATGGATGTAAAACACAATGCATTAGTAGAGTTGCACTTTGAGCTGGTAAACTTGTAAATAACTTTTTACCATGTTCTTACTTTAGTTCAGAGTGTTATTTAAAACCCAGTTATAATTTGACTTATATGATATATTTATATAATTAAATGATGAATTAAAGCCTCAGGTTGGGATTGGTGTTGTTCATCGTAAGAACGACATAGCATGCTAAACAATGGAGGTTCAATTACCACGATTTCGATGAAAAATGAAACTCACCCATTGCTTGCAACAATCAGGATTTTGGGTTAAGCACCAAATAAAAATACTAGATGCTTCACGGGATAGCTCAGGAATGCCTGCCAAAGAACAATTCAAGGAATTAACTTTTGTACCATCTTCTTCGACTTGAAAGTTTATGTATTTTAATAAATGTACCTTCTCCAGAAGCTTGCAAAGAAATAATCATTATCTGTTGAGAAACTTGTTTCATCGCTTTACTTCCAGGGGCACCAGCTAAAGCCACCTTCTTGAGTGTAGGATACACAGCTTCAAATCTTTCAGTTGCCTGCACGATAACCAACGATTAAAAAAATTCAAGAAAAATAAAAAAAAATGGTGGTGTAAAGGTAAAAGAGTCCACACAGACATCCAACCTTGACACGAGCTGAAGATGAAGGGAAGGTGGCTCTCAATAGCAGGTCAAGTGCCGAAGGTGGAATTAAACGCTCCCCTTTCCGAACAGCACCATTTACTAAGATAGTACTAGCCTTTGGGACAGAAAGAATCCTACAAGAACGAGATTGGGAAAAATATGTCACAATTTTGCAAGTCTAGGAGGAAACTAGCAGATGGTAAACAAAGAAGGTTGATTTTAAAACCTTTCGACTAACTGCAAGATTAGATCTCTGGTCTGCGGATTGGAGCCTGATTTGCTCCCAACTATAGGCAGAATCAAATGTGACCACAAGTACAACCCGACAGCTAGGTCTCCTTGCGATGCCTGCATGATTAAACTTTATATTAGCACATAATAATCTATTATGAAACTAAGAATAGAATCCTTAAAATTATTGTTTCTTGAGTTATTTACTCACTTGTGCTACCATCCACACGATAACTGGGAGCTTGTCTTGTCCATGATACTTTGGCGATTCGTTTAGAGTTGGCAATACGGTAATTAGCACATCAGGTTTCCTTCGTAACACCATTGCTAACGCCACAAACAGACCCACCTGTCAAGGATTATAGGATGAAAATCAGTTAATGACTAGTGTGCATAGATATTTGGTAGGGATAATGCAAGTATGAGTGTATGATTATTGATGCAAGACGTAGACACCAAGGAGGAAGACTGCATAGAACCCACTCCAAATATAAATAATGGCAAAAAAATCCAATATATATGAATATCTTCATACTCATACACTGAAAAGGCTGAGTAAAAAATGAAATGAAGCAAGTCGATTAATTATACATGCATGATATATCTTCATACACTGAAATTGACTTTCTGGTTACTAAATTTCAGATGCAATTAGGATATGTTGTCATAGTGATGCAATTGAAGCATTTGGAGGTTGAAGCAACTTCTACAACATTAAAGTAATCGGATGCTGTTAGCCTACCAAAATGAACAAGGAAGTTGTTTATACTTATTTACAAAGAATTTTAGATGGGTAAAAACCAATTAGTCCACAAGTAGGAGCCAATTTATTTTGACCAAGGCCTAGGCGAAGCCAACGCGGAACCCTGTTCAAGATATTGCATCAGTCCTGGTGAAATGGTCTTAAGTTACCTAAATGCATTAAAAATATATCTTTCGATGCATCAAATGTTTTTACAGCTGTTCCACAGGGCACAGGCTACACTACTGGTCATCAATTATATTTACTGCATTATTCTTCACACACACCCCAATCTTACCTGAGATTTTGATGATGTTTTTGGGGCACCTTTCTTGGATCCCTTACCACCACCTTGTTGGCTTGCAAAGTCAGCAAGAATGCTATCCAAAGACCAAAGGAAAAAAGAACCAAGGGCTTCCATAGATCGTTTGTTGATCCAATCAGCTGATGTCTTGTAAACAGCCTCAGGTATATGTGAAACAGGGTTCTGCACTTGAAAGAAAGTGAATCAGAAGAGAAAGAAGAAGAAAGTTCAACTGGATCAAGGACATCTTCTATAGCATGTACAACAAAGTCATGTTCACATTAACATCATGAACATAAGATGCATACTAGGAAAATGAATAATATATAAAGATGAGCTAGCTATTTATAACATCTGTTTGAGTTTATGCATCTAGAAGCAGCTAACAATGACCCTTGTGCTATCACATGAATTACCAAGCACGCAAAAAACTAAAGCTGGAACTAGGTAACCTAGGGATTAAAATACAAGAATCATGATTAGCTTCTTATACAAAAAGGAAAATTAAAAAAAAAAAAAAACTCTACATCATGAGATATGAAAATCATAATTACCTGCGTATAAAGAAAATAGGCAAAATAGACGAAATGATCATTGACCATTCATGGTTCTTTCACTTGTAAACTTAACGAAAAGATTTATCAATCACACACTTCAATTATAACAAACATATCAGCACATCCTTTTGGTCCAACTGAGCTGCGATCTCACAAATTTATCAATGGTAAATAGTTAATTGTCTATGCTTTAGTTTAAAAGCAATGACTTTCCAAAATTTAACCTCCAATTTTAAATTTTGATTTATATAGAAAGTATGTAGTTGATATGGTGGTGATAATACAATTATGCTAATATTTTTTGTTGAGGTATGCAATTCACAAATTCCATGAAAGCACATTTACCACTTTATCTATTTGGCCAAGAAAATAGTGATAGAAGCTTTTATTCTTCATAAATTATATAGAAGCACTAAATATGTTAACCTTGCCAAAGGTTGGATAACAAGCTTATATATACATATACATATCTTGCATCTGTGAAATCTGTTGGTATTTGTGTTTGTGCTACCAAAAACAAAAGTAGAAAAATATATCCCAAGATGATGAGTAATATGTAAAAATGTCCTGCAGAATGCCGGAGCAAGAATGTAACATCCCGCCTACCTCAACAACAATATTGTCCGCTTTGCCCCCTGGCTCACGGCTTT
>LUCG01050091.1:0-14705 GCA_001633085.1 Carthamus tinctorius | reverse complement strand
GTTTGGAACCGGAACCGGATATGGCCAATTCTTAGAACCGAAAACCGGACCGTATAGGTAATATCGTTTCCAGTTCCGGTTCCGATCCCAGTTTTTCAGTCAAAAACCCGGTTGGAACCGATTTTTCGTATTTTAATAACTAAGACCAAATCAACCCAACAAAATTTCATAGTTTAATAACAAATCAAGTATCAAACAATACCAAATCAACCAACAAAAAAAATTCAAAGATTCAAGTAAACGATTAACAAAAAGTTTCAAAGAAAACGGTTTATAAAAACAATAATCCAAGAACTTACTTGAGTTTCATCAAAATCTTCAACCCAATTATCATTCATTATTGAATTTGTTGATGTGTACGAGTAATGACCTATTTTTTATGGTTTTCTCTAATGGTCATGGTTTTTTTAACGGTTTTATCTAATGGTCGATGGTTTTTTAAAGGTTTTCTCTAATGGCCAATGGTTTTTTAACGGTTTTTTATGGGCCTTAATAAGGTTTTTTTAATTATACCAAGATACTAGATTGCGTCCTAAACTTCCGGTCCGGCCCCGGTTTTTTACCCGAATATTTGGCACCGAACCCGGTTTGGAACCGGACCCGGAAATGGCTGATTCTTAGGACCGAGAACCGGACCGTATAAGTAATACAGGTCTCGGTCCAGGTGCCGGTCCCGGTTTGGTTCCGGTTTGGTTCCGGTTTGCGCCGGTTCTTACGAGCCTAATGCTCACCCCTAATGCAACCATAAAAATATGTTCCGTTAACCACAAGGGTTCTGGCATACTGGTTGAGGCCTGGGAGATGTGGTGGAATATTCGATCTGCCCAGGGTTCGAATCCAGGCGTACGCAAGAATTGTGGCCACTGAATTATCAAGGGCTCATGTCTTAGAGTCATAAATTGTCGGGATTAGTCTAGGCATAGCATAGGATCCCTTCTAAAAAATAGTGTTCCGTTAATTTTTCAAAATGAAAACAAGACTCGTTCAAGACATCAAACCATATAGACGAAAATAGGCCTGTAAACGAACAGAATGTTCACGAACCATTCGTGAATTTGTTCGGCCGGAAATTCGTATATATTCGTTTGTTTAATAAATGAATGAACACGAACAAGATTTTATGTTCTTTTGATTAAACGAACGAACACGAACAAGATCCTTGTTCGTCCAATTATGTGCGTGAACGATCTGTTATGTTCGTGAACTGTTCGTTCATGTACATTCGTGAATTGTTCATTCGTTTATGTATATTAGTGTGTGTGTGTATATATATATATATATATAACTTTTTAAGGAAACGTGAGGAATAATCTCAGTCACTCATCCGATCAATAAAGGCGCATTTGACCGTGGTCCCCCCCCCCCTTAATAATCTCTACCCTCCCATGAATCGCTTCAATCCTCCGTAATCACGTTCACCGTAACCGAATATGTGTGGCTGAGATTGCTCATCACTTTCTCTTAAATTGACATGCTTCTCNTATATATATAAATTATAATTATTATTTATTAAGTAATTTAGACTATGTTTTAATTTATAAAGTTTTTAAAAAATACCTAAATAGTAATACGCTAATAGAGAAACCCTAGACGCTACACAGATTCAATCGTTTTCCAATTTTGGATGTTAATCAAGAATATGTAGGATCTTCTATTCGTTCATGTTCGTTCGTTCGTTCGTTCGTTTACGTTCATTTAAGAGTTTAATGAACGAACCCAAACATCCTCATGTGCTAAATGGACGAAAACAAACATGATTTTTCGTTCGGTTAAGTGTTCATGTTCATGTTTATGATTGTTTAAACTTAAACAAACGAACATGAACAGACTCCGTTCATGCTCATTCGATTTGTTTACATGCCTAGACGAAAATGTGATTCACTCATATTCGTAATCGATATAATTGGAGACAAGAAATGTATACAAACTCATGATATTGACATGAAAATGTAACCACTAACTAAATTTGTGATTTCAGTTTGACCCATTTTCTTCTTATTGCTTCTCGTCGTCTGTATCCATTTATGTCTACCACTTTTCCCAATGAGCTTATCTTTTACTTTTTCTTTTTCAAGTTACTTTTTTATTTTATCCATTATAATTTCAATTCAAAAATGATTAAATAACGATTTTTGATTCATAATAAAGTATTTCATGTGAAGAAATTATGATAAAAGAAAGCTATGTGGGCTACGATCAATTTTATCATCAATAAGTAAGGATGGTTTCGGTCTTAGACCGGTACTGGTTTCGGTCTTAGACCGGTACTGAACCAGTACCAAATCGGGTAGTATCAATTTCTTTGGGAAATATTGAGGACCGAAAACCGCACCGAGTAACCATATTCAGTACCGGTTCGGTTTTGATTCGGGACCGGGAAATTCGGGACTAGAACCCAAAAGTTCAAGAATCGACTAATCTTCGGTATAGTCTTTCCCCTTTCCCTTTTTATTTTGTTCGTTTACCGCTGCTTCAAAATATAAAAAATAGTTAATACATAATATTAGTAATGTAGAAAACAAATTAAGTTAATACTTAATATAACCTATAGCAATGTCGTCGTCTTTTAATACGTCGTCAGTGCCATCTACAATTGGTTTTCTTGACTTTCTCACCCAATCCTGGATGCAAACCAAAGCCTCAATGATGGAAGATGACAAGTTTGTTTAGTATTGGTCTAGTAGACTAGTACACGACCGCTCATGCTAAACGCCAACTCGAATACCACAGTGAAAATTTGTATTGTCAAAATATCTAAGAAAAATATAAATACTATAAACAATAGTTTTGTAACATAAACAATAAAACGCAAAACATAATATATATATATATATAATATTTTACCTTTGACCATCCGAGCTACAGTGGGGAGCCGAATAGCATATTATTTCTACCACCTAAGTATGTCAAAACCGGAAGAGTATGGAATTTTTGGCTCATTTAGGTGCTTCTTTAACTCGGTTTCTATCTCAAATGAGTTGTTTTCTTCCACGTATAGAAATTCTCCCAAAAACTCATCCCCCACATCACATGTCAAACCTTCTTCATCGGTTGCTTCTTGAGATGCCAAAATTGTGTCAAACCTTTCTTTGTATGATTTAAATAAAACATTCAACTTTTTCTCTACCTCTTGCACCATAGTTGCCATATTTATCTCAAGCACTTCTTCTTTAATGGGATTTTTCTTCGTTATGTTATACATAATCATCTTTCTAAACGCATGTTTAAGAAAAGAGGATTTCATCATAGGATCCAACATAAAGGCAAAATACATAATCATTCAACTTGTCAAACTTCCCCCAATGCTTATCGTATTTTTCTCTCATTGAAAGAGCCATTAAACAAAAATCGAGGGTCGCCTCCCATCCACGTAGATGTTTGTCTACATCTAAAATTTCTCTAAAATAAGATGAGTTAGAGGCTTTGAAGTGGCCGGCACAATTTCTGTTTTAATCTTGAATTTCTTTAAAAATTTGACCACTTCTTTGCAAATACCAAAATCCGAATGTTTAGACACTCTATCAAGATCACAAAAATAATTAGCATTTTTGACTTCAAAAATAAAAAATACATTCCTTAATTATACGGCAATCTTCAACATCTCAAATTTGGAATTCCACCTAGTAGGGCAATCATTGCACAAAAACCTACTTGATTCAAGGTTACAATCTTTCAAGCATTTCTTAAATATTTTTTGTGTTGAATGTCTAATATAACTAACCACCTTTTACAAACAATCAATATGGTAATTATGCTCCTTGAAACCATCTTTCACCACTAGGTTTAGAATATACACCATGCATCTAACATGAAAATGTTTTCCACCGTCATATATATTAGGCAACTTTTTCACAAAATATTCTAGCGTTTTATCATTACTAGATGCATTATCACCCATCATAGTCATAATAGTTTTTATCCCCCAACCATATATGCAATCTAGCAATTCACGATCCACATCATCCCCCCTATGACTATCAATGGGCTGAAAGTTAATAATCCGTTTATGTATTACCCAATCGTCATTTATGAAATGAGCCATCACAACCATGTAGTTCACCCTTTGACATGATATGACATCCATGTATTCGAAGTCAAGTGAACGGTATTTGGTGGTTTACTTAAATAAGACAACAACTTGTTATTTTCATCTATAAAATATTTTGCAACATCCCTAGAGACTTTGTAACATTCCATTTAGCACATTAGTGTGCTCAGTAAAGGCCTCATTTTGCACAAATTTAAAAGGCAATTCACCAACAACAAACAAATTTAATAAATCCTTTTTTTTTAAACTTGGAGATTGCAAGCCGAAGAGAGGGTGTGGGGACAAATGGGAGTGGATCTTAGATGGGGAGACGGGGTTGTCCGTCAAATCTGCAAGGACCAAATTAGAAGAGAGAGAATAGGTAGGTATAGAGCACGGAGGGAACGGGTTGGTACCACCTAATCCTAAAGAAAGTGAATATGTTCATTTGGAGACCCAAGCTTGGAAGAATCCCCACACGTGCGACATTAAAAGATAAAGGAATTGATCTTGATTTTGTGCTATGTCCACGTTGTAGGGAAGAGATTGAATATGTGAACCATGCACTCGTGATGTGTGTGGAAGCTAAGAAAATATGGGAGAGTATTGGGGTTGGTGGAATAAAAGTCTAGGAACAAACGTTTCTTTGACCGATTTGTGTCAAGAAGACAATGAATTGCTTAAAAAATCGAAAGGTAACTCATGGTGGATCGGATCAAAGTGGGCTTTTTTGTATTTGTTATGGAATCACAGGAATGGAGTACTATTCAAAGAGGATAAAAGTTGCGCGATCGATAGGTTCTTAGAGTGGTAACGAATCTCGTTCGAGTGGATGAACAAAAGATCCAAATAACAAAAATTGAGTAGAGAACGTGGCTAACAGGGTTGTAGAGCTAAGAAAGAGACAACAGCTGATCGAGGGAGCATTACGTACGTGGCAGATCGAAACAACAAGGAGGAGGATCGGTAGCGAATGCAGTCGGAGGCTAAAGTCAGAAACGTTATGGGATGTGAGATTGGCTGCGATGGATCGTTAATGCAGACACAACCTGTGTAAACAGGTTGGCAGCAGGTATCGATCACGTCTTCGCGCAAACATAGCCGGTTTCGTGTTCACTAAAAGGCTGCACCCACGGGGCTTAAAAGGAGGTTGTTTTCAAAGAGTTTCAGATTTGGATGCTGAAATTGATTTTCGTGGGTTGACTTCGTTTCTATTAGAAGCAAAGTTGTTAAATTGTTTGGCTTATTTACAACTCCTAAACTGATGAAATCACTAGTTTTCTTATTGTCTTAAGGTAATTATTGCGCTCCAGATCTAAGGGACTCGAGTTGTTGATTTCAATTAAGATGGTATCCTTGGTGTTGTATTTCGAACTGGTTGGTTTTTGTTTGTATTCTGTTTTGGTTTTGATAAAATCTTTATTATCGTTCAAACAAAATAAATCCTTTTTTATTCTAACTTCATCATGTTTCAAGTTTGCACACTCCCTTTCCCACTAGATTTGATATAAAAGAATAAGTTACTAATGCTTTTTAAGACTAGAAAACTCGTTTCTTACTAGATCAACTTTGAGTACCGTGGAATAAAACTTACACTTTGCATGTTTACGTTTCACACAGTCGTCCTCAAGATATATGACACCAAAGTATTTCTAACATTGAGCTCTCTCCATCCCTTCATTACCACTTGCTCGTTTCGTTTACCACTTGTTTCCGCTTTCTCTTATTTATCATCAACCTGATCGGAATCATTGTCTAGTACGACAAAAGGGAATATAGTGAGAAGTATGGTATCTCCCTCTGCCCAAAGTCGCCTAACATCCTACTAACTCATTATCTCTTACTCTCTCGTTCCGGTGAGACATGTGCCTCGAGTCCCGTCTAACTCAAGTGTTACCCAAAGGAATTACATCACTTTTACAAATATACCCTTATTTATTTTATAAAAATATAATTGATTTGTAGATGTGTAATTTAACAAATATTTTAATTGTTACTCTTTCATCCCAAAATAAATGTCCACAATGAAATGACAAGTTTTAGGAATGTGTAATTATTACATTTTTAAAATAACCAAATGACATTTTTACCTTGATAATATAGATGACAACTTTCTCAGTCTTATTATTAAGGGTAGAATGGAAAAACGGAAATTTATTTTTGAAAATGAAAACTAATTTTAAGACAAACTAAAATAGAAATGTGAACAATTGATTTGGAATGGATGGAATATTATTTATTTATTTCCTTACTTCAACGTTCGTTAGCCAAATTAGCATTATTTTCCTTCATGTTTTTTTGTCTTTGTCTTTGTAAAAAATACTTAAGAACACAAGATTGTTTTTATCTACCATACTTTTCTTTCTCTTTCCTTTATTTTCCAATGTAATATAACATCTTAATCTATAGCTTTTAGAAAATTTATTTATTGGAATGCAGTTGGGCTAAGTTTAGAAATATGGGCTGAACCCAATTGGTTAAAGCCCATCATCCGAGGAAAATATGGTCCAAGCTTTTATGTTAATATGCATGTTGCCGGATATAAAAGAAGATATTGTGACGTTGGAGTTATGAACTATTGAAGTTTCTAAAGAAAAGTATTTAGGAGGGATGTTTGTTTAGTTCTGAATGACTTCATTCGGAGGTTATCTCTTAATCAATAAGAGGCAAAACACATGTTTGGTAAAATTTCGACATCCTCTGAGACAATTACAACAGCTTCTGAGCGATTTTGCGTCTAGGGCTTCTCTCAACCATTCAGATCCTCACTATTTCCACATCTACCCTTCAGCCTTCACATGACTTCTCCCACGCACGTTTCATCGCACACCTGTCATCTCTCGCCGGTCGGTGTCACCCTCGTCACGCTTGTCATCTCTCGCCGGTCGGTATCACCCTCGTCGACAGTCACTCATTACTGGTCAATTTTCTCTGCTATCCCTCCAATCGATTTCTGCTACTGGTTTCTGTACATCAATTTTCCTGATTTCTACTCAGGTATTTCTCTTGGATTTTTCTAATTTGCTCTTCAATTTTCTCGAATTTCCCTACTGATTTTCGATTTCTCTACTGATTTTCTCGATTTTGATCTTCGATTTGCTACTGATTTTCTCGATTTTGATCTTCGATTTGCTACTGATTTTCTCAATTTCTCTACTGCTTTTCTCAATTTCTCTACTGATCTCTGATTTCTCTGCTGATTTTCTTGATTTTGATCTTCGGTTTCCACTGATTTTGCTCTTTGATTATTTGTTGATTTTCAACTACTGTGTTTGGCTGTTTGCCTCCCTCAATTTCCCCTTCTTGTTGATTCCTCAAACATAACACTGCATCTTTTAGTTACTGTTCTACAAACAATACCCATATTTCAACCTCAATTTCTTCCTTTCTAGTAGTACTTTTCATACAAAGATACAGATGACATATTTACCTTTCATACGAAGATACGGATGGCATATTTAACTTTCATATAAAGATATAAATGGCATATTTAGCTTTCATACAAAGAGACAAATGACATATTTTGGTTCTTTCCTACATACCATAAAGGATATTCAAAAATGAAAGAAATATTTTAGTTTAAATCTTGTTGATTTATGGTACTGTTAATGTTGATGGAAAAGGTGATTGGTTAATAGGAAATTTGTTTGGGTCAAATGTGTTTGCTTAATGCTATTGTGATTTGTTGTTGGTTTTGGTTTCGTGATATAGAAGCGTAAAATAGTAATTTGTTATCATTCAGAATAGTTACTAAACAACCATATTTCATTCTGCACTACATCATACAGAGCCTCGTAAGCTTTCTAACCTCTCAACCATTCTGCATCAAACCCCTTATTTTTCAATAATATAACTATTAAAATATTAAATATAAATCAATAATATATATATATAAGTCTTATTTTTAAGGGTATTTATATTTTACTCATCTAGTAAACAATAATATTAAAAATAAATAATGTTTTTTTTCCTGAAGAAATAAATAATGGCTTTTAGAAATCTTTTTTATGGTTTGAGCAATCTGATGGTCTTATCTGGTCTAAAAAACAACCTTGCCTACGTTTTAAACGTTTTTTAGAGCCTTAGATCGAACCTACCACCAAAACACATATGTATCTATTGTATCTAGTTTACATGTTGTAGAGTCACCTTTTATGGCCTAATTAATAAAAGTCCGTCAAATGCATTAAGTTTTTTAGTTTTCACTTCCAACATCCGTCAAAATGATCAACACCCAAAATTCCAAATCGTCATTCGGCTTGCTCAATGTTGTCCAAAATTTCAACTATTGTTGGTAGACTTGTTCAACTTATTTTCAACTTGGTCAATGTATTTTTTTCAATTTTTGCGATAAATGTTTTACTTTATAAATCAATATAATTTTTTATTATAATGTTATATTGGTAAACAAATTCTATTTGGTGATAAATGTTATGTTTTTTGGTTTAAAACTTATAATAGGTACCAACCCTCTTAAACAGTTAGATCAGATTGCTTTTGTGGTCCAATATAACCGATTTAATCACTTGCTGTCACTCTACTCGGTTTACAAAACTTCCTAAACAACCACTATAGTTTAAGGGGTTAAACCGTTTAAACCGGACCACCATTATTGGCCGACACCATTAAATCCAATCCTTCATCTCATAGGCAATTAGTCAATTTCCCTTTTTGACTTTTTATGTTATAAAAAAGAAAAGATTAATTATTATATTATAATATAATACATTGATATATGTCAATTCATATAAAAATTTATCCGCAAACGTAAGGACAGCAAGAGTGCGATACGTGTCCCAGTTAATCTAAATAATACAGGATTATTCAGACTTAATGTTCATACATTATTCATGATGAATAATACAACATTCAATCTAAATAATGCATTTTTCAGACTGAATGACGTATTATTCAAACTGAATGTTGTATTATTAATCATGAATAGTGCATTTGAATACTCTTGTAATATTCAGACTTAATAAGACATTTGTCGCGATCTCGACTGTCCTCACATTTTTTATGCGAGATGAGTTTTCAGCCGAACTTTTGTTTATATATATGCACATGCAATACAACCTAACCTTCTTTCCCCTGTATTGACCATCCCATCCCATGTCCGGCCACCTCCATCTCCCGTCCCTCATCTCCGACAATGTCCACGTCATTCCTGTTGGATAACTTCTTCAAGAGCCAAGTCAACTTTGTTGAGTCTATCAATAGAATTCGGAAAGTTTTAGGAACTTCTCCGACTATCCTCAAGTTTTTACTTTTGATGTTTTAAATAATATCATAGAACAATTTAAATTTATTATAAAGTAATAAAATTAAAAGGAAAATAAATGAAAAACCATTATATAAAATTATCCAACTTATTAAAAAATGATGTCAAGAGTCAATGTTGGGATACAGTCTTTTTGAGTCTGCACTCACTTCAATTTTCATAGCATTCATGTGTGAACTTTCTGTGTACGAGAAGGAGCATGAAGATTTACCTGGTTTTATCTCAATTCCCTATTCTCTAGACTAATTCTCTTTCTTTGCAACTTCATTCTCTGTATTTCAAACGCACCATTAATGTTTATTTAAGAGCATCTCGAATAAATTCTCTAAAATAGAAAAAAATAAGGGTTTTGTTCTCAGATTCTCTTTTATGTATCCTAAAATAGAGAAGACAGAAAAAAATTCATGTTTAGAGAATTTTATAGAACTTAATGTTGAGGGAGATATTATTATTTTATTCAGTCCCACTCCTACCAATGAGATCAAATTACTATTGTTTTATATAAACTTTTTTAAAGTATATTTGGATGATAAATTAAACAACTTTTATAACAATATAACTTATATTAGAATCTCTAAAATGTATAATCGGATGGAGTTGAATGTAATTCGTTGTAGAGATTTTAACTTTTGTTCTCTATTCTACAAGAATTATAAAGAACGTGTTGGAGATGTTTTGAGTATTAGGTATTGTATATAACTATCATTTACCCCCTATAGTAAGTAAAAAAAAAGCCTTACAAAATAGGGTTTGTAAGATAGTATAACATGTCATAACGTGTTACAACAAAAACCAAGCCTTAGAGTAGGCTTGTTTGTTCTTGGCATTTTATGGGCTCTGGACGAGATCTAAAAATGGTCCCCTGATAACTAAGAAATTATTTTCAATATATTATTTATATCATAAAAATTGCACTGAATTTAAGAAATACTAATAATTTATATGAATCCGTTTTTCTCGGTATTCCTTTTTTTAAACGGAGAAAGTAAACAGAGTCACACCTTATCGAGGCAATTAAAAGAGAGATTCTCCACTCTATGATTTTCTTATCACACTCATTTCGTCTAAGGATTATACAGCTAAATGACTTATTGACAACAAGATCAGACATATCTTCTAACCTGGGTAAAGAGTTGTCAAAGATGGATCTGTGATGGAAGCATCAGACTTAGTAACACACTATCATTGTTTCCCCATATTCCTAGCACAAGATTAATCAAACTTTTTAACAAACATCAATCTTATTTAAAACCTTTAATATAATCTATATCAGTATTATTTTGAATCTTTTCGGGTTGAAACAAACTTTTTAACAAATCGATCTAATAATCAAAAGTGCATGTTAGTTATATTTATGAGATCATACTCTTGTTTTAGAGATAAGAGAGTATGTAATATTCATGCACACATTATTAGGTAATAAGGAGTCAATGATGTATGAAAAAGTGTAGTTTAGAAATACTAAATATAGATATCAATTATATAGTTGGTTATTGTTTTCAAAAGGTATGAGTTTTTCTTAGTTACAAGAAATCTACTATATTTTAACACAAAAATAAAATTCTTGCGGATGGAATAAGTAAAAAGATATGTGGAAGATGAGTAGTGGAGTATATCAAGGTTTCTATGTACGAGATAAAAAATTAAACTTAAAGAAAACTATAAACAATGCTATAAATGAAAGACCAATATACTTTTTACAAGTTTTATTGTCCAATATAATTAATTAATACATGTTTGGGCTCTCATGATGCTAAATTCTTTTTTGGGTCCTATTATATACTATTTCTTTGTTTTTTTATTTACAGTTTTTGTATATTGCTACTATATAGTATATATTAAAAAAATTTGAGCCCCATTTTCTCGCTGGGCTCTCTTTTTGGGTCCTATTATATACTATTTATTTGTTTTTTTATTTACAATTTTTGTATATTGCTATTATATAGTATATACTAAAAAAAATTGAGCCCCCTTTCCGTTGGGCCCTAGGCGACCGGCCACTCTGCCATCTCCTAGGGATAACCCTGCCTTATGCCCTGTTCTTAAGTTTTTTAAAGGAAAGAAAGGAAAGGAAATTATTTCTAAGAAAATTAACAAAAGTGTGTTCTCGAGTTTTTTAGGGGAAGAAAAGAAAAGGGTTTGGAGAGATAACTTTTCATTTTTCTGTCTTAAAAGTCATGCTCCCAAAAGTTAGATGATTTGGAGGGATAATTTCCCCTTCCCTTTCTTTTCCTTTCCTCCTCTCTCTTTTATCTCCTTTAATTTGTAAACTCGAAAACAAGGTGTTAAAGTAGAGCCATATGGGTTAATATGGTGCAAAGTCAAGCCTCAAAGTCTTAAGGCTTTGCGTACCCAACCCTCTCAACCCTCCCAACCCCACTGTCACATCAGCTTTTCTCCAACCCCACAATTAACCCTCTGGAACCCTCTCAGATTAGTACCCAACCCCTCCCAAACCTCACACACACACACAACACACACACAAACGCAGGGTGTGTAGAAACCGCCAATGTTTTTTTTTTAAGGGTGTCCTGGACAAAGCCCGACTAATCCCCGACAATTTTGGGGGCTAAACATGGCCTCACTTAAATGTCCCCATGCATACGCACGTGAAGGCTCGAACTCGGTTAGGGCGCTATGAACCCCCCGAGCGATAACCAATCCGCCACAACACTGTTGACGGAAACCGCCTATGTTCCAAGCCGTTGAACCCGCTGCCGGTGTACCGGCAGCCCGCTGAGCCCATCAAGCCGGTGGCTTCCAACCCGTCAAGAGCATGCCGGTACGCATGACCTAATGTGCAATAACGAGACCATAACAAGTTATATTAAAATCATGGATATATACTGCAGATAATATGATATACATTTCAAATTTTGAAGAAAAAAATAGTACACCTTTCAAAAATTAGATTTATGTACAACTTAATTTACTAACATGTAAATGTTTTTCCAAAATAATTAAACAGTTGAAATCTCTTATAAAACAATACTAGTATGATAAATTTATATATTCAATAAGGGTTGGATTTTGGTGAAAAGTTGAGTTCAATGTGAGAAGTGGTTATCAACCGTTAGATGAGAAATGAATGTATATTAAGATAAAATGTATCGAGATGCATCTGATCAATTTCTTTCTAAATGACAATTCATGAGGGGTAATGAGATTAAAAGTGATCAACGATCCAAACCTATTTTTCACGTTTCTCACATTAAGCGCAACTTATCAAGCGATCCTTCGCGTATTTAATAAATGGATAACCAAATTACTAATTAATTAATTAAAAAAGATAATGTATTAGTGAGGGCTTAATTTCAATTAAAAGAAAATTACCCCCAAGTTTATTAGCAAGGTTGCACAAAAATCAATTAATTTGCAACAAGAAAGATATTATAAACACTAAAGTGGATATGGGTTCTTATTTGTACGAGCCCGAAAAATATTCAAGCTTTCCAATTAAAATCGATTGGTGATGATGAGAGGATATTCAATTGTAATTGGAACGGATCGAATCGAAAATTTCAACCTTCAATAAAAAAATGGATGGTCACAATGGTTATGATTAAGGGTGCAAAAGATGGAGGGTTTCACCGCATTGTGACTTGTTTTCAAAAGCCCTCATGACTCGCCATCTCCATCTTTTGATTTTGTTTTTGGTTTAGGATGTGATTCGGGTTTTCATATGAGTGTTGGATTTAGGGTTGTAATTTAAGTTTTGGATTTAGGTTTTATTTTGCATTCAATTTAGATTTTTGAGTTTTGGATTTAGGTTTGATTTGGTCTGTTAGGAGGCGTCGAAGAAGATGACCGAAGGGGATGATTTGCCGAAGAAGATGACCAGAAGAGATGGTTTACCAGAGAAGGTGAAAATTAAAGATACAATCTAATAACATGATTGACTTCTTTTAGAATTAAAAAAAATACTAAAAGAACTAAAATACCCTTGAATTTAACGGGCTTATTTAACATAATTTAATTTGAAGGATCAAAATTAAAACAAAACAATAAACACAAAGATCAAAACTATGGTTAATTCAAAATAAAGACAAAAATTGATAGTATATAACAACTACAAGGACCAAAAGTATAATTTACTCTAACCTTTAAACTTGTGGTCGCAACTTGCAAAACATATCCAAGAAAACATATATCAAAGGAATAAAATATTACATGCCTTATTTTCATCCACCAACTATCCAAACTCATAATATCAATACAAAATAAAGTTTTAATAATTCAAAATAAATAAAAATCTGAAAAATAAAATCTTATATATGCATGCATAAGTATCTTAAACCAACTTGTGGTCACTCATTAACCAACCATGTCTACTTCCCAAACACAAAATCTCCAAACCCTTTTGGAATCCGCCAAGCCATTCCTCCGTGAAGAACTCCACAAAATCGACGAAAGACTCCCGTCCCTGATCGCCCTTTTACGCTCGGCTGGGGCCGGGGAGTGCTTCCACCGCCTTGGAAGCTTTCTTGACCACCTCCGCCATGTTTACCGCATCATCAAGCTATGGAAGGCGCCGGATTCCATTGCCCTTTGCGCCCTTTTCCATTCCGTTTACTCCAACTCCTACAGTGACATCGTGCTCTTCAACCCGGAAACTGGCCGTGACGCCGTCCGCGGCCTCATTGGAGAGGCTGCAGAGAGATTGGCCCACATGTTTTGTGTCGTCCACCGCCAGTCTCTCGTCCACAAAAGCATCATGTGTCAGTTTACTGAGTCTGAACTGCAGGTAGGGCCGTAGGGGAGTAAACGAGCCGAGTCAAGCCGATCCTGAGCCTGACGAAGCTCGAGCTTGGCTTGTTTAAGTTCATAAACCTTGAGCTCGAGCTTGGCTCGTTTCGAGCCTTATGTATCAAGCTCGAGTTCGACTCGTCAAGGATTTAACAATCTTGGGCCGGGATCGGCTCGTCTGTCATATTTTTTTTTACTATTTATAGTATTTATTATAATATGTTTTTTATTATTTAATATGTATATACACACATATTTAGTGTCAGGTTCAAGGGAAATTAAACCTTCAAAAAACAGAAAAACCGAGGAACACGCTCGCAGCCCTTCATCAGAACCGTATGAACTTGTGCATAAACATAATTTGTAAGATGCACAAGTGCATCATGCACGTGTGCATAAAAACCAAAAAACAACTTAATTTACTATTATGCACAAGTGCATATGGTCCAGATGGATAGCTACGAGGGCGNGTGCGGTCGCACGGGCTGCACGGCCCCAGGGCCGGACCTGTATAGAAAAAGGTTCAAATGAGAAACATAACTTTTTAAGAAAACGTGAGAAGCAATCTCAGCCACTCATCCTGTCAACAAATGCGGCTTTGACCGTGGTCCCCCTTTAATAATCTCTACCCTCCCATGAATTGCGTCAATC
>LUCG01049979.1:0-10608 GCA_001633085.1 Carthamus tinctorius | reverse complement strand
ACTTACTTAGGTCTAAGAGTTGCTCACCACGTCACCGAAGTGAAAGGTAAGAAAGGTTGATTATCAATAAAAACCAAAAGTTCAAAGTAGCCACAGTTAAGACAATAAATAGGAATCACAAGACAATAAATAGGAATCACAAACAAGAGTTCAAGTAGCCACAGTTAAGACAATAAATAGGAATCACAAGACAATCATTCAATAAACCATAGATCTATCAATAAAAACCAAAAGTCAAATCATCTTCCAAGTTCATCAAACCATAGTAAGCACTATGAACAAACTAGCCACTAAACATAACTATGAATAAAGAAAGCGACAAATATGATCACATTATGCAGACGATGCAATAGTTGATGATCGGCCACCAGCAAGACGACTCCGGGTTAACACCGGCAAGGTTTCACTGTGTTTAAGCACCGCTCTCCATTGCTGGCTCATACAATTCCTCCCTCCGAATGGCTATATGAACTTCTCAGCTTTTTCTGAATATTTTTCATCACACTTTTTCCACAGGTTGAAGGCAGTATTTAAACAGGCTGAGATGACCCACCTTGTGATCGCGAGGCGGCAGCTTTGCGACACGAGGCACTTAGAGAAGCCCTAAAACTCTATCTTGAATATTCTGGAATCTTCCAATTAGAGTTGACTTCTCTTTTGCCACGTCAAGTATGCATTTCGCGCCGCCAAATGGGAAGCATGAAGGAATATTCTAGAACGTGGTCACTCTCGCGACGCCAGACTGAGGTCTCGCGATCGCGAGAGCCTTCTGTCTTGTATAAATTCCATTTTTCATGCATTTTCGTCTCTTTTGTTACTTTTGCGTTCACGGGCCTTCAAATCCTTCAAAACTGAAAAGCAAAGACTTTCGGAATTAAATTGTACCAAATAAAGGGTAAAATGGGAATAAAAAGTGAAATTCAGATCGACCAAAACATGTATAATTTTGGGGTTATCAACAAACTTCAAAAATTACTTCCCACTTTTCAGTGAAATACAATCTCCACTTTATCATAAATGAACTATCTCCCCTTGACAATCAATCTTCAACAAACTCAACTTGAATCAGAACCTACAAACTTTGAAACAACCAAATATCAAATTCCAGATATTTTTCTCCAAATCAAACTTCAGAAAGTAAATCAACTCTTTTTCTCCAAAAATCTTCAAACTCTTTTTGGATTACCTTCATAAAGTTTTGACACTATGTGTAGTAAACTTTGATCCGGAAATCAATTATCTTCAAACCAAATCAAACTTCAAACTTTTATTCACTCAAAAACAACAACTTTCAGACCTTCAGTCTTCACTTGACATTTCCTCAAAGTCTTAAAATAATAAGAACTTTTGACAACTTGAATAACTTGGAAAACCTCCTCAACTTGATCTTTAAATCATGCAAGAAATCTTCATCACATGCAAGAAAATTTCAACTTGAACTCTAGAGAACTTTCTTCAACTGCTTTCCTCGTAACTTTCAACAAATACCTTCCTTTAGAAAACTGAATATCAGACTCAATGTGCAATACTTGCATCTAACTGCACAAATGTAGTTTTAATCCTGTATACAACTCAACACAACTGTTAGCCTCTGAAATTCAACTGTCGTCCCTCAAGCAAGTTGATTCTTCCCACTCTAGGATAGATACATGTGCGAATCACTTCCACGCTCAGTGCAAAGTCAGCAAAACCAAAGAGTATGTCTGTCACCGCGAGTTGAATAAACATTCACCTCAAGAGCTCTAGATCTGATAAGCTCATAACATGAAAAAACTTTAAAGAGCTTAAATCACCAAGACACCGTATGCTTGAAAGTACAAGGAGTAGATATTGGATGAGATACTCAACTTTGAACTCTCTACTACTTATGAAATAGTCGATTTCTGGAATTTTTCCAAAATATCAAGTAACCATATCCAAACTTGATCTTCGTAGCCAGATGAATGACGGCCTCACACACACCTCTAGAACGGATAAGCACATCCATGACATCGAGTGGTTGAAATTCAATTTTCACAATTGAAAACTAAATTGGGCCTTTAACTAGGCTGATAGGAACTTTATAAACCAAATAGGAATGAAACTTGGTCGTTTAAGCAATGGGAATTTGAAGCTGTGTGGATCTGGATCGTAACAGAAAGTGATCAACCAACTTCGAGCCAGATTAAACTTCAAAGCCCAATAAGAAAGCAATGCACAAAACGAATAATCATGAAAGCTCAGTTGATCGTATATTCGTCAAAGCATATAAAAAATACAATTCTGAATTGGATATAAGCTTTTAAGCTCTCCCTGAAAATGTCCCGTCAAATAATTCCAAAAATTCTTTTAATCTCAAAGCACTTGATACGGGGGTTCTGCTTTGTTGCAAATCCTTGATGTTAACTAAATAAAAAGGTTAGAGACTTTGGTGCATTTCTTTTAAAGTTCAAGGGGTCAAATTGTAATTTTAAGGGAGCTAATAGAATTAGGAGTTTCTCTTTTTCAGCCATTTAGGGAAAGAAGAACCATGGTGTAGTGTGTGGGTGTGTGTGTGTTGAAGGAGCAATAGAGAGGGAGAAGATTGAAGGAAGGAAACTCTAAGAAGAAACCTTCTAGTTGGGCAATTGGATCGAGAGGGGGAGCATCTTCTTGAGGTATGAACCTTCTTCCCTTGCCCTAGATCTCCATTAATGGAGGAATTTCATTCTTTTAATGAGATAAATGTGTGTATGTGTGTGTGTGTATTTACATAGATGGTTTTGGATTATAAATGCTTGGTTAAGGAGTTTGGATAAGATTTATCATATTTTTATATGGGTATTTCTTTGGTAATCTTTTAAATTAATGGGGTTTCGATTAATATTAGAGGGTTTGATAAAAACAACTTTAATGGTGATTTTCATGGTAAAAACACACCTAGAAATGATGATTAATCCTTAAATATTTAGGGGTTTTTAGTGATTTTGTGTCAACGATTAGTTATTGGACATTGGGATTTGTTTACGATATTTTTAGGGTCAAATAAGAGCTTAAGATTACCTTGGTTTGGAGTTGAAAGTTGCAAAAATGAATAAGAAAGCCTACAGGGCCGACATAGGCTCAATGCTAGTTCTGGCGCGAGCCAGGTCACGCGGTGACATGCGCGGGGCGCAAGTCAGTGAGCGACATGGGTTCTGGCACGAGTCAGGTTGCGAGGCGACATGCACAGGGCACAAGTTAGTGAGCGGGGCGGGTCCTGGCGGGAGCCATGTTCGCGATAGGTCGTGCGGCAAGTGGCGTCAACCCATGCCTCCCCGTGCCTTTTTCGTCCTGTTTCTCGTTTTTGCATAGGATTCGGGCTAGTCTTGGCACTTATTTAGGGACTTAATTTAGGAGTTTTTAAGGTGTGTTTAGTGGCTTTTAATACGTCTTGATGTGGGTTAAATTCAGGTTTTGGTTGGGACTTTTTGGGCGTTTTTCGAGGTTTAGTTGATTGTCGAGCATTAGGTTCCCTTACGTTTTTATTCAAACTCTAACATGTTTGCAAATGTTTTGATGTACCGAAATTGGTTATGAGCTCACACTTGATGTTTGAACTTGATTTATACGCATGCATGCAGTGGCGGACGCAGGATTTTAGGTGAGCAGGTGCACAAACGAAGAGCAAAATTTTTTTTAAGTAAAAATATGAATTCATTACAATGGTAAAACAAGTTCGTGAGTTACCTTCTACATTTGTTCTCGACGAGTCCGCATCTTTTGAAAGCGGTTAGTTACATCATCATTTTTGACATTGCGGAGAGCTTCTTTTTCGACGGCACAAACAACTGCGGCATTCAAAAACTCATCTCCCATTCGATTCCGCAAATAGGTGTTCACAAGTTTCATTGTGGAAAAACATCTTTCAACTGAAGTTGTTGCAACCAGCAAAGTCAACGCCAACTTCAACAATCGGTAGACTAACGAAAAAGTAAGATTCCTTGTAGTTTCGACCATCAATCTAGCCGATTCGTCAATATTATTCAAGTTGGCATATCTTTCATCTTCATGCACATGGCGAATGTATAAATCTATCTCCCCCCCAATATACACTTTCTCTATGGCATCAAAATCATTTGGATAAAAGTCACAAAGTTTCACTAAACTTTGTTTGTTGAACATAGCAAACGAGGCACGAGGACTTAAAGCCGCCATATGTTTAATTAATTCGGTGCTTACCTCACTAAAGTGATCTCCGAATTCTCGAATTTGCAAATCCATGACGGTGTTGAATACATCATACTCATAATGATGTCGTTTGGTAATGTGTGTCCTATGCCTTGTTCTTATTGTATTCACATACTCGTCCGCCATGTCTTTTTTTTTTAATATCGTGCAAGTCACAAAACGATTTAACTTTGCTCAAAAGGGTCTCAAACCCACTTTCTCTATAAACTTGTAGTTCCGCTTTTGTTCCTTCTATCAATAAAGTCGCATCCAAGATGTTTTGATCCTTCTTTTGAAGAGATTTCGACAATGAGTTTGTCACCACTAAAAGTTCCAACATCAAATGCAAGTAAAGCACAAAATCAAAAGTTTGGAAATATTCTAGAATACCATGTGCTTGACTACGGCTAGGACCATCGCCTTCTTCCCAAATCCAATGAAGTAACTTCACGACATCCGGAAACAAATTGATTAAACTCACAATTGATTTTTGATGAGAACCCCATCGACTATCACCGGCTCGTGTAAGACAAAGTTCTTGGTTTAACCCTTTTCCACTTTCGATTTCACCGGCACCAAGGGCTTCTTGCACTCTTGTCTTGTAACTCTCCCGCATCATATCTTTTCGTTTTCAAGAACCATTGATGACATTGCATACCAAGCTTATCATTTCAAAAAATTTCCAAACACCCGGGTGGTTCTTTGCAATCGCTACAACCACCAATTGAAGTTGGTGAGCAAAACAATGCACATAATATGCGGAGCTATTATCTTGTAACACCAAAGCTTTTAGTCCTTTAAACTCACCATACATATTACTTGCTCCATCTTAACCTTGACCTCTAACCTATAAAAATTTAGAACAAATAAAATGAACAAAGTGAAGAATAATAAAATCTTAGAGATTCAAAAGTAACAGATTTATGTCTTACTTGTTTGAAGCTCAATAAAAGTTTAGCAAATAAAGCATCAATTGCTTTTAAGGGTTTCGGAACTTGTCTCTGTCACGTGAAGAAGACTAACAAATCTTTCTTTGACAAGAACGCGTACATCAACGTATCTCAAAACCGTGGCCATTTGTTCCTTTCTAGAGATGTCACTAGACTCATCAACTAACAAAGCAAACACCTCATTGCCAATTTCATCTATAATTGATTTTACTACTTCTTTAGCAAAATAATTAGCAATGTCTTTTTTGAATTCTTGGAGAAGTCAATTGGCAATTTCTCGGAGCATTGTCTAATATAACCTTTTTCGGGCCATCTCATTTTGATCACCAAGAAAGTCTAAGTGGCCTAAGAAAAGTCCTTGATTCAAAGATGTTTCGGACTCATCGTGGCCACGAAATGGTAAACCAAATTTAAGCAACAATCTACAAACATCTATTGAAGCATTCAATTGCATTCTATATTCAATTTTCTCTTTCTCGGTTTGTTTGTGAAAGGCAACGACAATAGATTGCTTTTGTTGAACCGAAGCCTCACATTTTCGTTGTGCATAGTTGTGGAAATTGTTAACTTCACCGACATGTAACGCTAACCTTTCTTTTTTAGCCCAATTATTAAACCCGTCTGTGATATATGCTTTGTCCGTTTTCACACTATACTCTAACCAACGAAACTCATCAAACCATGTGTGAACAAAACGTCTTAGTTTAGACCCCATTTGTTTAGATGGAAACACATGACCGCGTGGTTGGCAAGGTCCTCTAAGCAATTAAGCACTTTATTAAGCATAAGCATAGGCATTATAAAGTTTAAACATAGGCAAAAACCAATAATTAAAATTATCGCCTTCAATAATAATTATTAATTGAGGGTTTTGAATTTGGTTGATTTTTGATTTGAAATTTACAAACTAAAAACCCTAACCTAATTACCTGAAAAGTGAAAACTGAAACCTAATTAGCACCCACAAGCGAGTCAGCGCCGACATCCAGTCAGCGCGTCTCTGGCGAACGGGCAAAGTCCTCCGGAGGTATTCCGTTGAGTGGGATTGTGTGTTGGACACACAGTGAGTAATGGGTTTGGGAATTGGGGTTTGGTTGGAATTTAGGATTTCAATTTTTCAAGGAAAAGGCGTTGTGTAGGGTTGTGCGTGTGGGCCAAGAGAAATAGAGAATAAGAATAAAGAATAAAAGAAGGATTAGAAGGTTAAAGGTAAAAAGTTTGTTTTGTCTTTTTGTAGGTAGTTTAATAGTTTTGTTTTTTCTTTTTATTTAAATTAAATCAATATTCAATAGCCTGGTGCAAGTGTGTATGTGGGATTATATATTGAAAAGTGAATATTTTTAAAACTTTGGTAAGAGGTGCACCTTTAACCCCTCTACTTTCAATATATGTTGGAGCACCCCCTCGAATTTAACGGGAGCACTTAACGAAAATTGAAAATTTTTACCCTTACGGACGAGACTGGAGCGGGTGCACGGGACCCCCCGGCCCCGCGGCTATCACCTAGTTCCGCCCCTGCATGGATGCTTATACTTCACTCGATTTAGCTTTGAATTTATATAATTGACTGGTTGCAAATCATCTACTTGGCAGAAGGGAGTTGTAGGCATAGAGGTGGTTTGATACGCTAGGGGACGAGAGTCGTCCCTTAGCTATTCACTTTGCTGTGTTCTGAATGCGTTTCAGATACATGGAAATGGCATCTACTTGGGGCCATATGGGGAATCTACTTGGGACCCGGACTGTAAAGGCCTCTGCGCTACCTCCCTGTCCTTGTTGTGTTTGACATGCTATGTTGGGCCCAATTCGGGTGGATTTAGCTTACTTGCTATTTTTACTTAAACTAAAGGGAATTCACTAGACCTTACGGTCTAATCCTCGTTTTCCAAATGTTTTAAAACCATTTTCAGGTTAAGTCGCTAGAGCCGGATGTTCTAAGGGAAAAGAGATGATTTGAGGTACGAAGCGGCTCGGAGGATAGAGACCCCGAGCTTCTAGTTGATCCTTCTCTACTTTTTAGAACTCTCAGTTGTTTAGCTTGAACTTTATATTTAGATTACCAGACTTGTTGGTTTACATTACTTTGACGATGTGGTGACCGTTTTGGTCGAAGTTTATCCTTTATGTGAATTAAAGGATTTATTTAAGAATGTGGGTCGTTACAAAGCTTACGGCAGTAACAAGCTTAGACCACAAAGGAATACCCTCTAGGAAGCTTTTGAGCCATTAGGTCTCTTTAGCCGCTTTATATCTAAGGCTACAAACTCGGTTCCATAATGGACCGTGTGTTCATGTTTTGCTTTGAAGATTTCCATGAAATGGCTGCACTACCAAGTGTAAATAAATATCCACTTGTGGATTTGCTTTCCGAATAGATGGAAATCTAGTTTGCATCAGAATATGCTTCTAACACGGGAAGATACTTAGTGTAATGTAACCCATATTTGATTGTGTACTTGAGATATCGAAGCAATCATATTAGTGCCTATCGATGATCTTTGCTTGGGTTATGTGAGTATTTACTAAGTCTACTCATGGCATATGCTAGATCCAGTCGAGTACAATTCATAATGTACATCAAATGGGTTCTTGCACTGTTTAACATATCATCTACGTACAGACAATTTATGACATATAGGTTCTTACATTGTTTAACATATACGCATTTGTCACACTCATTTATCTGAAACCATTTAATAGAAGAGTGTTATGAAATTTCTCATGCCATTGTATTGGGGTTGTTTAAGTCCATATAGAGACTTAACTAACTTGCATAGCTTGTGCTCTTGGCCCTTTACAACAAAACCTTCCGGTTGTTGCATGTATATTTCTTCGTCTAGATCACCATTCAAAGCAGTTTTCAGATCCATTTGATGTAACTGTAGGTTGTGAATTGCTGCTATAGCCATCAACATCCTGATAGACGTGATCCGCGTGACTTGTGAGTAAGTTTCAAGAAGTCTTGACCTTCTTTTTGATGGTAGCCTTTGGCCACTAATTGAGCTTTGTATTGCTTTATAGTGCCATCAGCTTTTAATTTCTGATTGAAGATCCATTTATGGCCAATAACTTTATGACCCGGTGGTAAGTCTACGAATCTCTAAGTGTTATTTTGATCCATTGAGTCTATTTCACTTTGAATAGTCTCTTCCCAATAAGGTGCCTCAGAAGAGTCCATGGAATCCTTATGGGATTGAGGTTCTTCATTGACAATAAATTTCATGAAATCGAGTCCAACGTCCTTAGCAATCTTGCCCCTTTTTTCTTCTAGGCCCTATGAATTCTTCTTGAGCCTTAAAAGTACTTCTTCTACATGTTTCTCAAGATTATCTGTATCATCACCTTCACATACCCTTTTCCTAGGTTTAGATATTTCTTTCTCTTTATCCTTGTAAGGAAATATGTGTTCGAAGAACTCAGCCTCGATTGATTCCATTGTTGTATTAGTTTGGATATCTTCCACATTAGACTTATACACCAAGAATCTATAAGCGGCATTATTCCTTTTCGAACCAATATAAATGCAATCAACGGTCTTCGATCCAAGTTTTATCCTTTTGGGTAAAGGAACTTGAACCTTCACAAAGCAACCCCACACATTCATCCGTTTATAGGAAGGAAGTTTTCCTTTCCATAACTTGTAAGGAGATTTATCACTTTTCTTGTGAGGAATTCTATTAAGTACCATATTTGCAGTAAGGCATGCTTCACCCCAAAGGCTATGAGGTGCTCCCGAGGTAATCAACATTGAATTGATCATATTTTTCAATGTTCGATTTTTTATTTCAGCTACTTCATTTTGTTGTGAAGTGTAGGGAGCCGTAGTTTGGTGAACCATACCATGGTGAGAGCAAAATTCTACAAAGTCCTTGGACTCGTATTCTCCTCCTCTATTAGATCTCAGAATTTTGATATTTTTATCAAGATGATTTTCAACTTCAGCTTTGTATGTTTTAAGCATACTTAAAGGTTCATCCTTAGTATGTATTAGATATACATAACAATATTTACTGCAATCGTCAATGAATGATACATAATAGTTTTTTCCTCCTCGTATGGGAATGGCTTTGTAATCACATAAATCAGTATGAACTAATCCAAGTACTTCATTGGATTTTTCAATAGATTTCTAGGGATGGCTAGTGAATTTAGATTCAACACATACTTCACATTTAGTCTTAGTTTCCATAGAACACTTGGGTATTAGTCCAAGTTTTATCATCATTTGTAAGGATCGATAATTTGCATGTCCTAGTCATGTATGTCATAAAGAAGAGGAATCAAGCATGTACACAGAAGTGGAGCTAGAGTCCGTAGTTGTATTGCTATTTACGATATTTACATTGTCATTGTTTACAACACTGAGTTTAAAGAGCCCTTCATGAAGGTACCTTTTTCCAACATACATCCCACCTTTAGTAACTACAACTTTATCAAATCCAAACACCATCTTGAATCCTTTGTTACTAAGAGTCGTACCATAAATCAAATTCTTTGTAATAGCCAACACATGCAAGACATTGGTGAGTACATTGATCCTTGGTCATTGACACTTTGAAAGGTAGCAAACAGGTTCTTGGAGTTGCAAATGTGTTTGGTAGCACCGGTATCAACCCACTAATCGGTCACATTTGTGACCAAGAAAGCCTCAATTACTCCAACGAATTGGTTTGGAGAATTGACAACATTGGCTTGATGTGGGTTTCCTTCGGCACCACCACCACCAGGGCCTCCTCCTTCGGGACCTCTGTAATCTCGTCTATGTCCGCAACACTTTTCTCGATGGTCGGACTTACCGCAAACCTAGTAACTCAAAGTTCCTTTCTTGAAAGGATTTCGTTGAGTGGATAATGGCTTTGAAACATTTAAGTGATGCTTAGCACCCGAAGCCTTCCATTTTCCTTTTGGAAACTTTGACTTCGATAAGTTATGGGTCGCCATGTTTTCATTCGGTTCCAACGAGATTGCATCCGCTTTCTCGTTCATCCGGTTGTCCTCCTCCACCCAGAGTTTGAGTATCAATTGCTCAAAACTCATATCCTCGGACAAATGTTTAAGTTAGAGTTTAAAAATTTTCCATGATGGAGGAAGTTATCAATAAGAAAACCAGTAGTAAAATTGGAGTTAATGCCTATACCTTCGACTTCAAGTTCATGGACCAAGACTTGCAATTCTTCTACTTGTTTCACGACCGGTTTGGAGTCGTTCATCTTGAAGTTTAGAAATTTTCCCATCATGAATTGTTTGGAACAACCGACTTCAGTCTTGTATTTTGCTTCCAACGATTCCCGGATTTCCCTTGCCGAATTGGAGAATGAATAAATCTCATAGAGACTACCATCCAGGCCGTTAAGAATATAATTTCGACAATTATATTCGTTAACGTTCCAATTACCGAGTGATCGTTGGAACGCGGCCAATTGAATCCGGTGTTTGGGTAAAAATCTACGGTCGCACGACGAATGACTATAATCGTAAGACATAAATCAAG
>LUCG01049925.1:0-14083 GCA_001633085.1 Carthamus tinctorius | reverse complement strand
ATATGCATGTAATCATCCATCATTTCCAGATTTGTAAGAGGGCAAAACACCAAAAATTGGGGGGGTTTTCACCCTTAATCTTCCTAAATAGTTAAAGGACTAGGATTTCACTAAATTTATACTACAAAGAGTGCTTTACGAGTCGCTAACCTGAGAGTCGAAATTGGTCGGTTGTCACACTTATTCTTACTGATCGGGCTGAAGGTTGCATATTTTAAATGGGTCCCTTCCCCTGATTCAAATGCTCGGGGGTTACGCCTCTTTGGGGGGCTTCACCCCGGGCTTGGAACTGGGATCCAAGTAAAATATACCCCGTTCGTGCTTCTCCCCGAGAAGCACTTAGATTTTAGAGAAACATGATAACCACACAATGTGATATATATATATATATATACGTACCTGATGAAACCATCGTGTTAGTATGGATACTGTAGGATGAAACACGAAACCTTCAATTGGGATTGATTTCTCTCTTCTTCCCTTTCACCTCTATTATGAGTTGTGATATTTTGTGATGATTGAATTGATGGAATTCAGTCTCTTATTTATAGGCAAAGAGAGGACCAATCACCTAAACACCATGATGTTTATCTTCCATCAAGATAATCTTAATTGTATTATAATCATAGTTGTATTAGGATTTATCTCCTTATCAAATAATAATCAATATAATTTAGTATATTCCAATTAAAGATAATTACCATTATATTAAGATAATAAGATATAATTATCTTACAGTCTCCCGTTGGTCAAGAGTGATAATCTTTTAACAATTATAATTTGGAATCATAAGACGAGCATAAATACTAAATTAACTATTCATAATATCTTCATTAAACAAGTTGTTCACGTAAGTCATAGCGGTTCCATATTATTAGTTTCTTCATCAACATGGTTCCTTCCATGTACTATGACAAAACCAACTTATTCAACTAGATCTTTATGTAGGAGTATACATGATGGTCCAATAAAGTTCTTTATTCAAGAACAACTTTTGTCAACGGTTATCCATTTACATAAGGTATACAAAATGGAAATAGAACCAAAATTTAGAACTTCAAAATAAGAGTTCCACAATTGTTCAATTTAAATGTAAGCAATAAGACTCAAAACTCAGTAATTAGTAATCCTCACTAGACCCATACTAGGAACATGTTGTTGAAAGGTCTTAGGAGGTAACCCTTAACATTAGTCCATTTGCAATCATGAAATTTGTACTTATATGCGTAATGAATAATTGCCCTTTCTGAATTGTTTGCTTCACCAATAGATATTTAAGGTCCATGTGTTTTGTTCCTTTGAATATCTATCGTGCTTTGAGAAAAATACAGCTGCCTTATTAACACAATAAAGTTCCAATGGTCAAGAAACAAAATTCAAGTCTCCAAACCTTGATATGAAATTTCACAACCATAAGCAATGATTCATAGGTTCATGACAAGCTACAAACTCAGCTTCAGTCGTAGAATTTATAATAATCGACTGTTTTACACTCTTCCATGATACTACTGCACCAGCGAGTAAAAAGATATAACAAGAAGTGCTTTTCATCGTGTCTACGCATTTGGTATAATCGGAATCTGAATATCCAACCAACTCTAGTTGTTTCGACTTTCTATATGTAAGACAAAGGTCATTTGTACCCTGTAAGTATCTTAGAACTTTCCTTGCAGCCCTCCAATGATCCATTCCTAGATTGATTTGATATATTTCCATCATGCCTACAGCAAAGCTGATGTTTGGTCTTGTACAAACTTTTGCATACATCAAACTTCATACCAATGAGGCATAAGGAATTTTCTCCATTTGCTTATTCTCCAATTCATTTTTAGGACATTGATAGAGACCAAATTTGTCTCCTTTTTTAATTAGAGCAACAGTTGCAGAACATATGGCCATGGCAAATGTTTCCAAAACTCTTTCAATATATGCTTTCTAGGATAGTCCTAGTAATCCACGTGATCTATCACGAGATATTTCTATCCCTATCACATAGGAGGCCTCACCCATATCCTTCATTTCGAAGTTTTTAGAAAGATATACTTTAGTTTCATGCAATAAGCCAAGATCACTATTAGCCAATAACATGTCATCAACATACAAAACTAAAATTATGAATTTCCTCCTAATGATCTTGAGATATATGCATGGATCTATGACGTTTTCTTCAAAACCGAAAGCGTTGATGGTTACGTTGAATTTTAGATACCACTGTCGGGAGGCTTGTTTAAGTCCATATATTGATTTCTTAAGTTTGCAAACCTTGTCTTCCTGTCCTTTCAAAGTGTAACCTTCAGGTTGGCTCATATGAACTCTTTTTGCAACTTACCATTAAGAAACGTTGTTTTCACATCCATTTGATGTTACTCTAAATCGTAATGAGCTACCAGGGCCATGATAATTCTGAGAGAGTCTTTCTTTGACACAGGAGAAAAAGTCTCTTTGTAGTCAATGTCGTCTTTTTGAGTAAAACCTATGGCCATAAGTCTAGCTTTATATCGCTCTACATTTCCATGGCAGTCACGTTTTGTTTTAAAAATCCACTTACACCTGATTGTTTTGTGTTCATCCGACAATTGAGTGAGTTCCTTGACTTGATTATTTGCCATTGATTTTAACTCTTCTTTCATGGCATCAATCCACTTTTTAGAATTATCACTAGAAATGGCTTGTGAATAAGGAACTGGGTCTTTCATTATCCCCATGTCAAAATCAGATTCTTGTAGATAACAAACAAAATATTTTGAAATGACATTTCTCCTTTCTCGAATAGATCTTCTTAGTGCCGGTTGTTCTACAATTTCTTCATTTGCAATGATTTCATTATGGGACTGTGGTTGATGTTGTGGTTCTTCATTGTTTGTCGATTAAACAATGAGAGAATTCACTAACGATCCTTCATCGTTATATGGTTCAAAGATGGAAGACCTGGCAGCCCAATGTCCATTGTTGTTAGAAATCTTTTCAAGGATATTGTATCCTTCATTGTAAGAACTGGCAGTAAAAGCTCATCCTGCAGTAGCATCAAGCATTTGTCTGGTTGAGTAATTCAAGCCATTATAAAATGTCTCTAGCTGAATGCAGTAGGTTATGCCATGGTAAGGGCATTTTCTCAGCAATTCTCTAAATCTTTCCCAAGCTGTGGGAACTGCCTCATCATCATCCTGTCTGAAAGTACATATCTCATTCTTAGATTGAGCATTTTCAAAGGTGGAAATTTTTTTTTAAAATACTTCAGCCATCTAATTCCAGGTAGAAATAGAATTTGGTTTTAAGGAATTGTACCATGCTCTGGCATGATGACTTAATGAAAAAGGAAAAAGTTTTAATTTTAAAGCGTCATTAGAAAATCCTCGTAGTCTAAATGAATCTGCAATTTCTATGAAAGATCTGAGATGGGCATGTGGATCTTCTTTGGGCAATCCTGCAAATTGACCATTATTTTGTAACATTTGGAACATTACAGTTTTCAGCTCAAAATGCGGGATAATGCTTGTTGGATCACGTATCCCTGATTATAATTAATGTACAATAGGAATAGCATAATCTATCAAGATGTTATCTTTGGAATTAGCCAGACGGAAGATGTGTTGTTCTGCATCTTCAATTTGTTGGTGATTATTTGGATGCGGTGGTGGATCTCTTAGAATTCCATTAACTGGATTTCCCTCCTGAACTTGTGGTCCAGGTCCCTGATTAATATGCATAGGACCAACACGAGGCTCTACCACGTGTGGTTGAATGACTTGCTGCCGATTTTTACCATTACCTCATGGAGGTGGTGGTAGAGGTGGAGGTAAACCATCATCATTATACCTATTATCAGGTGGGGTTTCAGGAAATGAGAGTTCTTGTAAAAATAGATTTTGTTCTCCTTCCATTGTAGACGAGGTAGAAGTTTGCAAACTTCCTTGCTCTTTTTTTACGACATCTGAAGGTTCTTTTGATATCGGGGTCTAGATCAAAAAGTTCCCCGCGTGATTTTCTTGGCATAAACTAAAAAAAAGATCCTTTTTTTTGTTTTTTTTTATATTTCGAAATATATATAATTGTATATATAATTCTCTCTTTTTTTCTTCTTTTCTCAACGAGGTGGTAGAAAAATTAACTTTCTAAAACTAAAGTTGAAAAATTGTTGTGTTGCTTCACCTGCAACGACGCCAAAAACTTGTTGGCTAGATTTCACAACCACCTAAAATAAGTAAACGGCGCCAAAAACTTGTTACAGAAATTAACGCAGTTTATCATAAAGTGAGTGATGGCAGAAAACCCAGTGTGAAAAGAAATAGAACAAATAATCCTCGGTCCAAGTATAAAGCTCGAATTACTGTCGTTTTTCTAAAAACAAGTAATAAAATGGTACAATTACCAAATATCGATCCCACAGGGAAACGGTGAAAACAATCTTCCGAAATTCAGTTTTTGTGAAAGTTAACTTCAGTTGGGGTTTGGATGAAAAAGTATTTTGATTAGTTGGTTGGATTATGAGTTATTTAAGATAACATTTATAAAAAGAAGCAAGGGGTGTAAAGTCTTTTAGTTGGGATAAAAATAGGTAAATTAGATAGGAAATAATTTAATAATCTCAGTTATGCAGAAATTATATCCAAGTAACTTCTGGAAAGTTACCACATTTTCATACTCCCAATTATTCACCGATGAGTTTCAGATGTAATCTTAAATGAAATATTAAAATATATTAAAAATTAATACTTACGTAACCTCTGAAAGATTAACACATTTTCAAACATCTGACTCATCGTTAAATAATCAGTTATAATCTTTAATGGGATATTAGATCTGATACATACTTCGGGAATAGTGCCAACCGTAATCTCTTAAGAGACTAAGACATTTTCATGTCCTTAGATCATTACTAGTTAATTATTAGATGTAGTCTTTAATGTAATGCTAAAGACGTGAGATAATAGCAATGAGTGTTGTCACCCCACTCGTATACCCCTAAAATAACATTTTAGTAACTTCTGAAAAGATACCACATTTTCGTACATCTGGTTAACCGGTAAAAATCCAAGGACAATCTTTAATGAGGCATTTAAACCTGAAGTGGCAAAAATTGAGTTTATATAAAAGACTTCTTTTTCCTTTTTACCATATTAAAAACCCAACTTGAACCTTACACCCCAAACTATGTAATTAGCCTATCATGCTTGGTTGTATCTAGAATAATTTTATAAAAATAAATAACGAGACAAGAAAACGTTAGTGCAATAGAAATAATTATAAGACAGGAAATTAAAGGTGCGATAATTAAAATTGCGAGAAATTAAAACAGTTGATAAAGGTATACTAGAAAGATGACCAGTTAACACTATGAGACTTGTAAGTAAAAGCAGTTATATAAGAAGAACGATTAGTTCACAAGAAAAAGAATTTAGACATATATGGATTGCCATTATCAAAATGCAAATAAGTTACCAATAATATGAACAATTAGACGAGATGAATGAACACGAAAGCTTAATACTGAAAATACGTGGATTATATTATCAATAGTTGGTGTCACTTTCGGTTATTTAACAAGTGTTTCCCAAATAACCCGAAAGTCCAAAAACCAAGTATATCATAATGAGTAACCAAATAATTCGGCCTCACCAAGAGGAATCCCGAACTATCGAGCTAGTGTATCGAAACAAGTGACTAAGAAACCAAGTAGCTAGTGATCTTCTAGATCGAGATCTAGATGACAAGATGAAGTGTGTATTTTTAGCTAGAGTACTACATCTATATATATAAGTGTTCATGGACCATGGGCCAAGAATCCAACAAAAATTCCATGGGCTCCCATGTCTTCATTCCGGGCCCGTCATTGGCGGTTGATCCATAATCAAAGTCCAGCCCACGAACAAAAATCCTGATGGTCCATGATCACGATCCTGAAAATATACGATATGTATTAGTTTTGCGATTTTTCGAGACTTTTAACGTGAAAATATTAACTTATGCATTTATCTAGTTAAAATTTCTTAAATAATGTAAAAGACTAAAATGCAATAAATAAGTGTAAAAAAATAATCTAGAATGAATAATAAAGCTGACTAAATAGGGTTAAAATATTAACCTATCACGCCGTGAGCTATGGCTTCGCGCCACGAGAAGGTCGCATCTGATGGGTTTTGAATATGTGACCATTCTGAGTTGATACTAGAGGTCCTTCGCGCCCGCGAGCCAGGCCTTGCACCCGCGAGCTAGTCTGGTCAAATTTCTGAATTTGGGCCACTAGATGCCACTCGCGCCGCGAGCCTCATCAGACCCTTAAGACCCATTTTCTTCTCTCTTTCTTCTCATTTGGAACCAAATCTCATTTCTTGAACTCTTCTTTCTCTCCTCATTAAAGGCGATTTTGAGCATTGAGTGCTCATTTCCAGGTGATCTCAAGGGCTATTCATCATCCAAAGCTAAAGTGTGTAGGTTTGATCATCACCATCTTCACCTTCAACCTCTAGACTCTTCACTCTTGATTTGGGGGTTCCTCCATTTTAGGGTTTTCGTTCAAGATCTTGAAGGGGTAAGTTCCATCTATGGTTTTAAGCATAGATCTAGGTTTATGCGATGTAGATCTTGGGTTAATCCTTGGTATCAACTTCTTATTGGTTTAGGTGTTCTTTCAAGCACCAAAAAACTGGGGTTTATAAGATTTGGGGATTTTTGCTCTACAAGCCTCAAGGTGGGTTTCTAAACCTTCTGTTAAAACTGGGTACACATCATCTTGCCTAAATTTAACGTGTTTCTCGTAAACTATAGAAATGAATATTATCGTGGATGGATATGACTAAAATAGTATATTCAAGGGTAAGCACGTTTATATGAATAAATGGTAAACAAATGGTTCATAGTTTGTGTTAAGGTCGAAATGACCAGTTAGCATTAGTACATTAAATACAGTCCGAGGGGCTCTATGGGATTAATCACTTGGATTGAGAATCAACCGGTGAAGGTTGAGAATAATATTATGGTCAAAGAGACCGGTTGTTAATATGGAAGGTCATAAGACCCTTGGTAATAAATAAGAGGATAATACAAACGGTCGGTGATGACTTGTGGTTTGTGTTATTAGGTGGACTTTGGGAGTCCAGGGATTATCTTTCGCTCGGTATGAGCAGGGACTATACGTAGCTCGGTTTGAGCAGGGACTATATGTGGCTCAATATGAGCAGGGATCATCTGTCGCTCGGTATGAGCAGGGATTGTATGTAGCTCGATTTGAGCAGGGACCATATGTAGCTCGGCATGAGCAGGGATCGTCGGTAGCTCAGGGATGAGTAGGGATTTAATTATGATTGGCTCGGTTATGAGCATTTTATGCGACGGTGGGCTATAAAGCCAACGTTTAGAGAGGCTAGCATATGGAGTTTATCACCGAGGGGTGCTAACTCCTTGGAGTTGGACTTGGTTGGTGGAAGTGGAATATTTCCACTAATCCTGAGGGTAAATGTTAATTAATAA
The DNA here is from genome assembly GCA_001633085.1 of Carthamus tinctorius. Taxonomy (NCBI): domain Eukaryota; kingdom Viridiplantae; phylum Streptophyta; class Magnoliopsida; order Asterales; family Asteraceae; genus Carthamus; species Carthamus tinctorius. Next base: position 6,616 of record LUCG01049925.1, on the reverse strand, counting down.
AAGTGGATCCTTTATTGTGTTTCACTTGCATGCTTTATTTATATGAAATATGATGAATATGCTTGGTACAACTCACTAGGCTCTTTTGGCCTAACACTTGTTTAGTGTCGATGTGTATCTCAGGTGCTAATGGTGCCATTACTAAGCAAGCATAGAGATTTGGGGAGAGCATTGGGGAACATTTTTTGGAGGCTGGTCTTCGAGACCATTGTTCGGCCTTAGGATGACAATTCTTTTGTAATCTCCTTCCTAGCGAGGAACTAGATTAGTTGGTTGTCCCTTTTGTTTACAGTTGATTACGAACTTGTAATTATTCAGATGTATTACCGTTTCCCCCTTTTGGGAATAGCTCACGCCTTGGCGTTTATTTGTATACCATGCTTCTCATTGTTGAAAAGTTTTTGTTAGCTCTGATTTTCGAGGTGTTACAAGTTGGTATCAGAGTTTTAGTTTAAGCGAACTAGGTATTGACCAAGTATACCTAGACGTAAACTTAGCAATTTAATAATTGAGGCACCTATCTTGGGTAAAAGTACTAGGTGGGGAGAGCATTAGGAATACGGAAATACGTGGATCGAGAATTGTAATGATTGTGACGAGAATTCTTGTGTACGCACAATTCATGATTCACTTAGCTAATGAATGATGAATGCGTAATGCGCAAGAATCCTTGGGTAATTATTATTGCGGTGACTGATAAATGTTATGGTACGTATGATAGTCTGTCCTTACTATTTTCTCGACCTTGCATGACAGAAACATTATGGTGGACACTAGGAGCCAACATAGAACTGGCCTCGGTGATCGTGGAGCGACCGCCTCGACCGCCGATCAAGCGGGAAGGGCTGACAGATTAGGAATGTGTTGATACCAAATATAATGAATCTAGTATTGATTATCACAATTACAACTACAAATAATGTATAATGCAGCGGAAGAACTATGCAAGTAGTAATTGAGTATGATTTGATTAAACAGTAACAGTAAGATGTAAATCTAAAGTAACGATTACTGTAATCAACTAAGAACACCAAGAACACACACTGAATGTGTGAAGATGAAGATGAAGAGAATTCGCTCAACGTATGTGTATTGTATTAATCAGGAAGCGTTCTAACAGATTACAAAGGAAGCACTATTTATACTAGTTCTAACTAACTAGAAGTCTAGGATCATTACACGTGGCCCAATCACATGCTTTGAAAGTAAGGCGGTTAGTAACCGAATGCACGTAAGGAGCACGTCAGATGCTTCACTTGAAATCTTCTAAGTCTTCAACTCATCAGAGGCCTAGGACTGCAGATGCTCTGTGGAGGTTCACAGAGCCTCTGCCATCTTTTCCTTGTAGCACAATTGGTCCTCTGTTGAAAGGCCTCTATGAAGACTTCTTCTGTCGAGTCTATACTTAGCCTTTTTCAATACTTTTCAAGTCTCTACAGAACTGGAGCTAACAATCTCCCCCTAAGTATTGAAAATAAAAGATACTAAGTCCAAAGAAGTAGAATGGCTATTGACAGAACTTACAAGAGGTGAAATAACAATTCAATCTCTGCAAAAGATTACATTCAATAAAAAGATAAAACTTTACAAGTACATTAACTTCTAATGTATTACAGAGTTAGGAAAGTCGTTGTTTCTAAACAATAGATCCTTCTTCAGCGTTACATGCAGTTTGAAGATGAGCTCTCTTTAGCGAATTTGATCTGTGATGCCCTGCATGATGTCTTCAACTTCCTTATCTGATAGATGTCCTTCGTTCACCTCTGATGTCACACAATTGTGAATCCATAGCAGTGTTTCTGAGGAGTACTTGTTGGCCTCTAAGGGATTGAAGAACCTTTGTATCCCATCTTCATCAAAGTAGACAAAGCCATATGTAGGATGATGGATAAGCGTGTTAACCTGCATACTAAGGATCCAAGGCGGTCGATTATTCGGTGCCGATGCTCTGAGATCTTCTGAGCCTAGCCGCAGAGCTATCTCGAAGGCTTTGCTGCTATTATAGATAACGTGTGCCCTCATCACCTCTACCAATTTTCTGAGAGAGATGACAAAAGATGACTTCCTTTCTATGTAGCGGTTCATCTTTGAGTATAGGAAAGGTAAGTCATAGGCACAAAGGTTATGTAGGTCTGCATCCGTAAAATATTTTCTCCCATCGGCTTTGATGACTTCATATTTTGCATAGAGAATGAACTTCTCGAGCATAGTCCTTGGGTAGATCCTATGGAGCTCAGTGATCGCCACAGTGGTCAAGACTCGTTCAATTGGTTTAGCCTTCTGAGAAAATTTGAGCTTAGGACCAAGATTCGGCATTCCAGTAAGCTCTGGATTGAATAGAGGTTTTGAATTTTCTGCGGCATACATGTAGGAATGAACTTCTTCCAAGGTTGTCAGAGGTTCAGTGCGCAAAGACTCTGCCCGCGGAATCTGGTTCATCCTTTTTATTATATCTTCAACTCGGCCCTTTTCAATCACAGAAGTTCCAATCTCCATGTGCCTAGAGTCTTCTTCAAGTATTCTCTAGGTAGACCCCTCTGGAAGGATTGGGTTTATTGCCCTTCCAGAGTGTCGAACGTACACGTGGATGTTTTTTCCTCTGTTTGGCATCTTGGAAGTTCCTTCACCTGGTCCTCTGAGAGGTTGTTGGGCACGTGTAGCTTTTGCTTCTTTCATCGAGAGAACCAGGGTTTTGAGCAAATCATCATCTACACCATCGACATCCTCTTTAGAGCTAGAGCTATCTGATGAGATTTCTTGCACTTGTTTCCCTTTACCTTTGCCTTGAACCGTAGAGGTTTCTTTAGAAAACTTACCCCTAGAGAACAAGGCACCGGTAGAGGTTACGATCTGCAGAGGCTTATGTGGAGGTGCTTTGTTCTCCCCCTTATGTTAATCAGGGTCATTACCTCCCTGATCATCATGCTTCTGTGCCGCATCAGAGGCACAAGTGGTGGTTGGTGGTCGTTGGAGTCGGCTCAATATTTTCGAACAACAACTTCCAATTTTTCGATTACCTCATCTGCAGAAAGAACCGCGACGTTGACGTTGAGGTTAGTGTTGAACTTCATGGCCGAGATCGAGTTCCGCAGAGTGGCCTTGAACTTTGTGCTCTCTGAGAGGAGTGACTTGGTAATTTTGCGGATGTGGGCGGCAGTTAAGTTGTGGGATGATCTGAAGTCTTGGAGAATGGCAGATTGGTTCCTCTGAACAGTAGCTGCAAGAGCCTCAACCATCGTATCTAGTTCTCTGCGGGTAGCTAGATGATTGATATTGGCCCTAGATGATGAGAGTCTTGACCAAGGACCATGACAGAAGAGACCAGGCCCTTGATCTCATCCTTGAATTTGGAGTAGTCGCAATAGCCCGCTGAAGCTATATCTGAAGCATATTTTGCGGCTACCTCTGTAAGCTCATTCTTTAGTGTGTTGACGGAGTCGACGTTGAGTGAGACGGATTGGAGGGCTGTGGCAAGATCCTCTTTGGTAATGGCAGAGCTCTGAAGGTTACTGAGTTGTGTTTGAAGATTCGAAGTGGTGGCAGTGAGGGCCTTCAGAGCCTCTGTATTGACTTTCAGCACTTCTATGAATGTGGACTGGGTGTGGTCGAGCTATTCAACTCTTCCAATTTTGTGAATACCTCTGTGGCGAAGGTTTTAAACTCCTCATTCGTCACATAGGCATTCGGGGCAACATTTAGACCAACACATGGTCTAAATTGGGCCTTAGAGTGTAAGGCGCCCTCAGAGGCTGATTTGATGTAGCCTTCTCAGGGTCTTCCTCCAGATCCTCGAACTCCCTTTTTAGAAGAGCCTACTGGAGTTCTGTTGACTTCATGCGTGGGGAAAGGTTCAGAGCCAACCCTGGCAGAGTGGTCAAGTGCAAGCACATGATGTTCTAGATCCATGGCTCTTGTGTCTCTCACAGATGCCTCGAAAGCATCGGGGCTATCACTCGAGTGAGTAGAGGCAACGGATGCCTCTGTGCTTGGAGGTAGCAAGTCTGTGGGCAATAGACTTTTATATACTCAGCCTCATCCCTTTGAGGGGATGGGGTGAGAGAGGGTACCCGGATATTTAAACCTTCAGAGAACGAAAAAATGTCCTCTGAGGAGCTGGTAAGGGTTAGGTTCAGAGTGTGCACTCCTTATTCAATAGAAGTTCCCTCTAGAATAGGGCTTCTAGTGATGTGGGTAGCATTGGGAGTTGGCCTTGGATGTGTGCCTTCGGCATCTTTTTCACCCTTAGACTCTCCTATTACCTCTTCCTCTGCAGTAGTACCCTCTACCTCTCTCAACCTTTCCAAGGCAGCAAAGTCCTCATGCTCGAGCTGGGTCCATTGTGCTTTTATAGCATCGTGAAGCATAATAGCAGACCATGAGTCCTCAGAGACCTCTGTGGTCTTTGTCTTCTTTTTGTGCCTTTGATTAATTTGAATATTGTCGGAGGTATGCTCTGAAGAAGCATCCTTTGAGGCCTTCTTTGTCTTCCTTGTAATCAAAGGGATCTTTGGAGAGGTATCCTCGTCAGAGACTATGAGAGGAATGGCCACCTCTGTGATTTAAGCCTCTGGGGTAGCAGCCTTCCGCAGTCTACGACGCTTCTTGGGGGGTGATCGCGTCGGAGAGGGTATGGGGGATGGTACTAGAGAGACCCCTCTGGGGGTGATCCTCTATAGGGATCCACTCGGTTCATCAATCAACTTCAATGGGGATGCCTCTAAGGTTTTACCCTTCCTCTTCTTCTTTGACTTCTTTGCAAGCTCTGTTGGACCTTCTTCCTCTACAGGTCTCTTGTGGGTTTTCTTTTTCTTTTGCTTCTTTGGTACGACCTTACTTCTATCTACACGCTTGGACATGTTTTCCTCTCTCAGCTCACTAGCCTCTGCTGGCCCCACCCTTGCTCCCTCAGTTCTCCTAGGGAAAATCACTATGGATCCTATTTGGACTCCTATGCACGGGGGGTTACAGGCACTGGCTCTAGTGTCCTGTTCTCGCGAATGTAACGCTTCCTACGACGCTCAGATAGGTGACCCAACAACTTCTTCGGTAGGGGTCTCTGTCGTGTATATCCAAGCTCGTGCATAGTTGGCTTGAATTCTTTCATCTCATATAACATGGCAGAGGGCTCCACGGCTGGAAACTCTGCGGCCAGTTGGTCAGCGAATAAGAGACCCAAAATCGTTGGAGCACCAGATTGGGATGTGCGACAGAGTCCTTCTTCTTTAAACTCCTTTGTGCGGCACACTTTTTCTTGATGACCCCTACTATGTCATCAAATATCAGTTGGGCGAAGTCCAATGGGAGGCCGAAGTAAATCCCATACATTATGGCAAGAATGGAGTTGGAGCTTTGGTCATGGCTCCCAACTTTCCCCGTGAGACAATAATTGATTATCGAGAACAAGGTGTTCCAAACAGGGGCAATCCTTTTCTTTTAAACTGAGTCCATTTGGTAATGGGTTCCTTGGAGATGTAGTGGTGGAATTTGAGGAATTCAAGGATCTCAGCTTCCTTGGGTGCCGGTGAGTACTTCTCCAGCATAAGATCATCAATGATGGGTAATTGGAGTGCCTCACGGAGTGTCTTTACATTGAAATGGAGAGCTAGGAATGGGTCAGCTTGTGGATGAGTAGCATACCCCATGATGCTTTGGCCTGCGTCGTCCAGGTCAACAACTCTGGTACTTAAGAGAAATTGGGAAAGGTAGGTTTCCGGTACATCGCGTTTGGCAGTAAGGGCGTAGTAGAGGGGATGGTTTTGAAGAATTTTTCAGTAGTGGTTGGGTAACAGATGGAAAACCATCGTTGGAGGGATTCAGGTAGTAGTTGTTTGGTTTCATGGTTAGGGTTATGGTCTCATAACGATTGTTCAGAACGAGAGTGCGTGCGTTGAGAGTCTTTGAGATTGGACAACTTCTTGTGATTGGTGAGCAATGTTGCCAGATGCAATGGTGTTTGAGGAAGATGAGACCATTGAGAATGGTTTGCAATTGATCGGAGTTTGCAGGTTCGCCAGAAAATTCGAGAGTTCTTTGTGAGCGTAAAGAGTTAAATGGAGAAGTTAAGGGGTATTTATGTGGGAGGGAAACTCGAGTGTTTGAATGTGGACCGTTAGATGAATCCGTAATGAGTGGTTTCTTTAATTGCAAACGGTGTTTTTGAAGCGACGTGATGGAACGTCCACTCAGAGTGTGACACGTGTCTCTGGGGAACACACGATTGATGGCGTGCGCCCCAACATTCTGACAAGCGCGTGTCTTACTTTTACCCTTATCGTCTTAACCACGCGCACCATATTAGAGATGAGAACTATAAAGTGAGTTCTCACAGAGGCCTAAGGGTCTCACAGAGCCTATGTGATATGTGCGGGGTTGATAACACCAATTTTTGGTGTTATTTTAGTCCTATTTCCAACGGGTTTACCGTCCTCGAGTGAGTGAAGCGTGAGATTTCATGGTGTTATTGCAAGAATTTCAGGAATTACATAGACATCATGGAAAGTTCGAAAAATGGCAAGAATAGCAATGATCTGTGAGAGATTCGTACGCAAGTTAAAGTTGATGGAAAACCGAGTGCAAGAAATGGTTGATCAGAAGTTCAAGAAGAGATTCCAGGCTT
>LUCG01049918.1:0-14848 GCA_001633085.1 Carthamus tinctorius | reverse complement strand
GTGGATGAATGGTATGGTGGTGGTAAGGTGGGTGGTAAAGCTGATGTGGCACTGATGTGGCAGTTGGTATAGGTGGTATGAGTGTGGATGGCCTAAGCTAGTCCATTCAAATATGTACCGTAAGCTAGCTTATAAGCTAGTTTTTTTAAACACTACTTTGAGTAGCCTTTTCCAGTTATACTCTTATTAATATTAATTACTAAATTCAAAGATACCCTTTTTGATCATTTTACATACTCATAAGCTAGTTTTTGCGAAACATGATTTGTTCATAATCTAACTTATCAGCTACTAACTAGTTTATCAATCAACAGTTAGTTTATCAGCTACCAGCTAGTTTATCAGCTAGTTTGCCAAACATTGCTCAATAAAGAAATGTTTTCACTTTCAAAAAACTTTTTTAAATACTCTTAAAGTATCTTGAAAAAAGTATACTATAATTTTTTAAAATAAAATACAAAAAATAAAGTTTTTAAGAAATCTATATCCATCTTCGTCAGCTTTTCTGCTTAGGCCATGCGTAGCATGGATTTGGTTTCGCACTGGTTTCAGCAATTTCGTGGTACGCCCTCTAGTGGTTTCGGCGTTGTGTTCACGGGCGGGTTCCTCAACCCGCCGGTTTCACTCTCCCTTTCTCTCTCCTTATTTATATATAAAAATAATTAAAAAAATGTAGAGGTTATGAAAGGTTGTGTTACGGGATTTGAAAGGTTGGTGATGGTTTGAGGATGAGATGGTGGAAAGCTGACGTAGTGCTAATGTGGCAGTAAAACCACGAAACCTGTATTTTCTGTGGTACTCATGGCGTTCGCAGTTAGCAATCATAATTTTAATTATATTAATAAAATAATAATTTCCCTTTTATATTTTTCAATGGTTTAAATAAGAAAAAATACTATGATTATGTATATTTTTTATAATGTTTTTCTTCCTTTTTCTATTTTAACATCTAAAATTATATAGCTTTGAAATTAAAAACAAAATGCTAAATATACATTTTCTTTTCTATTTAGAATTGGAACGTCACGTGACAAGAGTCCCCTTGATTGCGGAAGTGGTGCCAGCTGTAGAGAACTTAAATATTTGACGTGTGTGTTTCCTAAATTGCCCACGTTGACCATACTACTTTAGGTAATATTATTATTGTGAGCCCAAGGCTATGTTTGGCAAATAACTGATAAAATAATTTATGGCTGACAAGGTGGCTGGTGAGTGATAAGGTAGCTGATGAATAAGTTATGTTTGGTAAAAACTAGTTGATAAGGTAGTTTATGACTGTAAAAGGACAAAAAAAGACATGTTTGAAAATTAGTGATATAAAACTTAGTAAGGTATATTTGGAATAAAAAAAAATAAAAAAGTTCCATAAGTCACCAAAAGGTTAGTGAGAGTAGCTTTTCAAAAAACTAGCTTATGGTTCATCCAAACATGTACCTGACTATAAGGTGACTTATAAGTTAATCTATTTTTACCAAACAATGCCTAAGTCTACTATGTCACATCAACGACATATCAGCTTTACCATAAATCAATGATAAGTCATCTGGAGCCCTCTTTGTTTAGTACCACAACTCACCAAACCAAATACCTAGTATATATATATATATTTTAAATAAAAAATAATAGAGTGAAGAGTGTAGAGAGGGATAGAGAGAAAGGATATGAGAGAGAGAGAGGGGAGAGAGAGATAGAGAGAGAGAGAGCATGCTCCTCAAGCTTCATCAATGTGGGGAAGCTAATTGCCTGAGTCCGCCACCAGCCCCGTCACGAAGCCCGCCCAGCCCAAGAGGGCGTTACGCATAAGCATCCGCAATGTGCTTTTTAGAAGTTTTATTCGTAGATTTTTTAAAGGTTTTTTAAAAAGTGAAAACCTTTATTTGAGGTTTTTAATATAGTGATAAGGTTTTTGGTGAAGTTTTTCGTTATAGGTCATAACTGTACGACCTGCTTTTTCAGAAGGTTTTCGAATTTAATCAGTTTTAACTTTATAAAAGTTTCCGCATAAATCAGTTTTATTTATTAGTATATGTAGAGTACTCAAATTTAAATTTTATTATATTAATGGAACTATTAAATTAATTATATATTTAAATCAAATGTCTCAAATTTTTAATGTATTAATTTTTATAGATAAAAATATAAATGATATAAAGTTAAAATGGTAAGATCCTAAAACATTTGAAAAGGCTTAGGTGAAGTTTTTCACATAGCGGAAGTATATAGAGATTTTTAAGTTGTTGAGGTGGCAATAATACGTTAGAAAAAAATTGTGAAAAAGTTTGGTAAAAAATCTATACATTGCGAATGCTACTAGAATATGAGAAAATAATAGGTTAAAGTATATTACAAGCTTTTTTACTCTGATTACATAAAAATTATAGATCAGATACCTTAAAATTTATTTTATAGACCGTGTTTTATTGGTTTCATTTTTGTTATAGGTTAGGTCCTTAACATTGTCTTCTTTGAAACGTTTATTATAAAAGAAATGAAAGGATGATTAAAAAAACACGTTTTTTCAATACTATTTTAGAAGAGAAAAAAATAAACATAAGTAAAATAATTATAAGAGGACGTTTGATTCACAGGATTTTGATGGAATTCAAAGGAATTGAAATGACGAATTTTATTGACCAAATTCCTTTCATATATTTAGTTTACCATATAATATAATTGAATCTCACACATAAATATTTATCGGAACTCAGATACTTAAACAAGAATCTGGATCTTCTATATGTTTCTTTTCTATTATTATTTTTAACCTATTTATTTTCTTTAAATAAATTTATAGAACATATGTGTTAAAATTAATAAAAAGAAATACAAAATATCTCAATTTCTTTTATTTTTTTTTTGTTTTGCTTCTTGTATGTTTTTATATAAATATTGCATCTCATTTTAATAAGTTTAATTATCTCATTAAAATTATTAGGTTTCTATTATTTTTAAAATGTTTTTATTTATATTATTTACTCATACTTTTTCTAAAGATTAATATTTTTAGTTTGCACTACAAAATTATATTTATGTTTTTATTATTTTTTAAATATGTTAATGAAATATATAAATAAACATATTAAAAAAATTACATTTTAACTTTTCATATATATATATATATACACATATATAAGTTAATAACAAAATCTACAAAAAGTTATATATTACAAATGAAAAAAAGTAAAGTTTTTGTAAGAATATTTAATGTGGAGTTTCATTAAGAGTTTTATTTTATTAAGATAATAATGATATAACATGAAAAATTATGGCAAGTAAAGTTTAGAGATTCATCATGTTCAATGAGATCTCATAAATAAAAGGATATGATTCATTATTCAATCATTAGAAAAATATGCTTTAATGTTAGTTTCATGCCTAAAATATGTATCTCATTGCTTATAATCTCTCCATATATCTATACATGCCTTTTCGATTCGTCGCGTCGAATGATCACATACCTGTTTATTGGTTCGATGTAGATTCGAAATTTAATGTTAGATAAGCTTTAAATGAAAATATTATTTCAAACCATTTGGGTTGTGGTGTAATGGTAAAACCTAAGAAATGTAGTGAAAAATCTCATCTACCAAGGTTCAAATATAGACGCTGCCAAAACCCTTGTGGTCATGGAGTCTCACCTACGATAACTCCAGATCATTTGTGGTCGTTCGAGAAATTAGTCAATGCGTATAAACTGACCTGAAAACACACGATCACCAAAAAAAATCATACCATTAATTTGATTTTTTTTCAAAAGCGCAACCCATATTATTACCAAAAACCAAAGTAAAGAGCCAAGATAACAAAGACCGCAATCAAAACCAAAAGTTGAAATAACATGTAAGATGTTGATTAATCCAACATTAAAAACCCATTCATATAAGAGACATGTAACTAGAGAAAGGTTAAAATGAGAAACATAACTTTTAAAAAAAACGTGAGGAACAAGATTAGCCATTCATTCGGTCAACAAATGCGGTTTTGACCGTGGTCCCCCCTTTAATAATCTCTACCCTTTCATGAATCGCGTCAATCCTCCGTAATCACANGTGTGGCTGAGATTGCTCATCGTTTTTTCTTAAATTGACATGCTTCTCGTATGAACCTCTCTCTATGTAACTATTTCTAAAATTATTACCAAAGTCATTAACCTTTTGGTTACTGATATTCAAATGTACAAGAAGTAAATGAATTTTTGAAAATAAATCAAGAACAAAAAAAAAGGGTATTTTGGTGATGAAAATTAGATATAAGGCTGTCAGTAGCGTAACCCTCTGAGCCTTCAAATCCACTCTGCCACATCAGCGTCAAATCGGATTTACCATAAACCCACAATAAAGCCCTCACAAACACACTCTGTTAGTACCACAACCCATCAAACAGAATACCAGATACATATATATTTTAATAAAAAATGAAGAAAGAGAGAAGGAGAGTATAGAGAGAAGGAGAGAGAGAGAGAGAGGGAACAGTTTGCCCGCTTGTGGAAGCCGTCCCCCCAAGCCCGCGTCAAGCCCGCTTGGTGCCTACCGTAGCCCGCCAGAGCCCGTAGGGACGTACGCATAACCGAAGTGACATTTTTAATAATATTGATATTTTTAATACAAAAACCTCAATTATCATAGAAATCAAATATCCTATATATGTCGACTTGAATGAGTTGAGAGCATCTCCAAAATATCGTCTAAGATTGTATTTTGTTATACAGGTTTTATATATTTTTTCTAAAATAAAAAAAATATCTTTTAAATTCGTTTTTCTAAAATATAAAAGGAAGAAATAAGATCTGTTTTCTCTTTGTATTTCATAATATATAATAACATTAAATTATGATTATTTACTATACAAACTTTTCGTTAAATATAGTAAAATTATTAGATTTTAAAATATTTTAGAAAAAGTTAATAAAATTCTTTAAAAAAAAAGTTAATAAAAAACAATGAGCTATCTTATTTTGAATGATAAGTTATTAACTATTTTTTGAATAAAAACCATTAAACTTTCTGATTTCGAATGATTAAGTCAACGACCTATTTTTTTTAATAAAGAAATCATTATTAAACTTATTCATTTCGAATGATTAAATCACTGAATTATTTTTTTGAATCGAAAAACTATTAAGTTTTCTAATTTTAAATAATTAAGTCTTAGAATATTTTTTTAATAAAATAAGTTATCAAACTTTTTAAAAATTTACTAATTACGTTTTATTTAATTTAAACTAATATAGTTATATTTCTATTTTAAAATATTCTTAGTTAGTTAGTGACAATTTTTTTATTTTTTTAAAGAAAATGTAAGTAATACATTTCCGAAAATTGATGATTTATTTATTCGTAACAATATGTTCAAGAACTTAAACATTTAAAAAAACTACAAATTTTAATGATTTTCTTATTGAAAAAATAGTTCAGACATTTTATCATTTAAAATGAGAAAGTTTAGACTATTTTTGACAAACTAGTTGATAAGCTAGTGTGATAACAGGGTTGGCTTTCAAAGAGATAGACTATCACTGGATTACTTGCTCAGTTCCTCAATCAAACTGCTTTCTCATTTGACTTCGCCTCTTCATACGGTCTCGGGCTAACTTTTAACTAGCGCTATTTTTCTTGAAGCTAATTGTTGACTAATAAGCTAGCTAGTAGCTGATAAACTTATGTTGGGTAAAAACTAGCTTATAGGTATGTAAAATGATCGAACAGATATATTGGGGTATAATAATTAATATTAATAAGGTTGTGTTTGGCAAAAAAATAAGCTAGCTTATAAGGTAGTACGTGTTTGGATGGAGTAGCGTTTTGTAACTTTTTCCAATTATACCCTTATTAATATTAATTATTGTGTCCCAAAATATCTTTTTTTGGCCATTTTACATACTCATAAGCTACTAAAGCTAATTTTTGGCAAACTTAGTTTGTTCATAAGCCAGCTTATCAGCCACCAGCTAGCTTATTGGTCAACAACTAGCTTATCAACTGGTTTGCCAGACACAACGAAAGCGTATAATTGAAATACAAAAGGCTATTGAAACGCTACTCCAACTAGTGTTTTAATAAGTTAACTTATGGTCCATCCAAACATGTAATAGCTTATAAGTTAGCTTATTTTTGTCAAACACAACCTTAATAGTTTTTCCAATCAAAACAAAATGGTTTGTTAGGTTTTTTGAACTTTTTTAAATATTCCAATAATATAATTGATAGTGTAAATCTAATTTTTTATGGATATTCTCACCTTTTTTTTTTTAAATATAATCTTTTTTCTTGTTAAACATGCTAGTAGTAAACCACAAGGCTGTAACGTACTGGTTAAGACTTGTGGGGGAAGTGACATGTTAATCATTTTATCCCAGGTTCGAATCCAGACGCTTCAAGATTGTGGCCACCGGGGATTATTAACTCAGGGCAACATGCTTTAACTGTCGGTGAACCTTGCCGGGATTAGTCGGAACAAAGCCTCAGATACTCTTTAAAAAAATGCTAGTAATATATAAAATTATAAATAATTTTTATGATTTTACTTTATCATAACGTATTTCAACACAACATTATTTAATTTTGTTTTCTTGTTATTTAATTTACCACCGACGACTGCTGTTTGACACAAAGACTCTAAAACACATGCCACTGAAATCCATCTCCAACCTCCATCTCTGCATCTGACCTAATCCCCAAATTCTCACTTCTTCAAATTCCTTCAATCCCCATCTCAATTCACCACCAATTCCCCAAATTCCACTTCTGGGTTCCACCCTCCTCCATTCCCCTCCCTCAATTTCCCCAAAATCCCCCCCAAAAATGGGCAGAGGAGGAACCCTAACCCTAACCGAACCCCTGCTCAAGAAGATCATCCTCTCCTACAGCTACGTCGCCATTTGGATCTTCCTCAGCTTCACCGTCATCGTCTACAACAAATACATCCTCGACCGCAACATGTACAACTGGCCGTACCCGATTTCACTCACCATGATCCATATGGGGTTCTGCTCTTCTTTAGCTTACATCCTCGTCAATCTGCTCAAAATCGTCGAACCAGTTCAAATCACTCGCGAAGTCTACCTCAAATCCGTCGTCCCGATCGGTTTCCTCTACTCCCTTAGCTTATGGCTCTCCAATTCGGCCTACATTTACCTTTCCGTCTCCTTTATTCAAATGCTCAAAGCCCTAATGCCGGTTGCCGTTTATTCCCTGGGGGTTTTGTTTAAGAAAGAAGGGTTTAAGGGGCAGACGATGGGGAACATGCTATCGATCTCGTTTGGGGTTGCGATTGCTGCTTATGGTGAAGCTAAGTTCAATTCATGGGGGGTTATGTTACAGCTTGGTGCTGTGGTTTTCGAGGCCACCCGGTTGGTTTTGATTCAGATTCTGTTGAATTCGAAGGGGATTTCGTTTAATCCGATAACGTCGCTTTACTACGTCGCCCCTTGTTGTTTGGTGTTCCTTTCGGTCCCTTGGATGATCGTGGAGGTGCCGAAGTTGAGGGACACGTCGAGTTTTCGGTTCGATTACTTCGTGTTCGGGACGAATTCGCTGTGTGCGTTTGCGTTGAACCTCGCGGTGTTTTTGCTCGTTGGGAAGACGTCGGCGTTGACGATGAACGTGGCGGGGGTTGTGAAGGATTGGTTGCTGATCGCGTTTTCGTGGTCGGTGATTAAGGATACGGTCACTCCGATTAATCTGTTTGGGTACCTGATCGCGTTCTTGGGTGTGGCTTATTATAATCATGCGAAGTTGCAGGGGCTTAAGGCGAAGGAAGCGGAGAAGAAGGCGGGTCAATTGGGGGATGAATCTGGGAAGTTGTTGGAGGAGAAAGATGAGAAATCAGGAAGAAAGATGGATTCTGATAAGTGATGGGTTGGTTTTTGTTTTGGATGGTGTTTGATGAAAGTAGGAGGATATAGGTGTCTTTTACACAATGTAGCTTTTGTTGTCTTCCATCTTTTCTTACTTTCATGTTAATGGGGTTTTCATATTCAAGATTTGTTTTGTGATATATGATCTAGAAATCCTACATTTGGAGTTGAATTTCGGTGTTTGATGTGTTTTTGTGTTCATCTTTATTACTTTCATGTTAATGGGTTCTTACTTTTTAGTTTTCAAGACTTTTCTTTTTGGTGATATATGTTTTCTGCAAATCCTCCATATTGAGTTGAATTTGGGTGTTTGATGTGTTTTATGTTCATCTTTATTACTTTGATGTTAATGGGTTTTTGGTTTTCAAGATTCTTTTGTGATCTATGTTTTCTGCAAATCCTCCATATGGAGTTGAATTTGAATTGTTTGAAGTGTTCTATCTTCATCTTTATCACTTTCATGTTAATGGGTTTTTGGTTTTCAAGATTCTTTTGTGATATATGTTTTCTGCAAAATCCTCCATATGGAGTTGAATTTGGGTGTTTGATGTGTTCTATCTTCATCTTTGTTACTTTATGTTAATGGGTTTTTGATTTTCAAGATTTCTTTTATGATAAATAATCTGCAAATCCTACATTTGGAGTTGAATTTGCGTGTTTGATGTGTTCTATCTTCATCTTTGTTACTTTATATTAATGGGTTTTTGATTTTCAAGATTTCTTTTAAGATACATAATCTGCAAATCCTACATTTGAAGTTGAATTCCCATGTTTGATGTGTCCAATCTTCAATCTTTAATTCTTTATCACTTTCATCATGTTAATGGGTTTTTAATTTTCAAGATTTCTTTTGTGACATATAAGATGCAAATTTTCCATATGGAGTTGAACATGGGTGTTTGATGTGTTGTGTTGGTATATGTTCCATTCAAGAAAGATGGTGAGAAGTGTGAATTTGTTATATGTTGTATTCAAGAAACCACCAAAGAATAGATATAAAAGATTGAAACTCTTGTTGTTGTTAGGTTCATAGATGGATGAATGAGGTAAGTGTTTGCAACCCATGGGTTTTCTTATAGGATGCTTGTTGATTTTTGAATCAAGATGTATTCTTGATTGCTTTCCCCAAATTTATTATTTTTTTTCTTGAAAGGGTGTCCGGGCCAATGCCCGATTAATCCCCGGCAATTTAGGGGCTAAACATGGCCCCACTTAAATGTTCCCAGGCATGCGCACGGGAAGGTTCGAACTCGGTTAGGGCGCTATGAACCCCCGAGCAATAACCAATCCGTCACAGCAGCACAGTTGACAATTTATTTTTATTTTAGTGCTAGAAACAAAAATAGAAATATATTACAAACATTTTCTATAAGGACAAAAAACAAAAATTTCAATTTCAAAACCATATATAGATAAAATTCCATTTAACAAACCAGAAACAAAAAATGTAATCAACCTTTAATTATTTGACATATTTAACATAGTATTATTTTTTTCCCCCAAAACATTCAATTTTAGAGTTCTATTTTTTCTTTTTGAAAATAAATTTGTTTCTGGTAAATAAATATGTTATAGAAAAATTCGAAAATTTTAGAGATTTAGTAATTTTTTTTTTAATTTTAGGAAAAGTGTTGAAATAATTATTAAAGTAAAAGTTAATATAAAATTCTTTAAAAAAAATATTTTTGAGAGATTTTATAGATGAACGACACGATTGTGCCGTGGTGGCTTTAATTGAAGCATTTCCATTTTTCTGTCGACAATAATAACGCATGCATTCTTGAGATAATTATGTGAGAAATAAAAGAAATAGTTAAAAGAGAAATGAATTTTTTATATATTATAAGAATTAAATCATCTATTCAAATATTTTTCTTTGAAAATAAATATTTTTATGTAGTTTAATAATATTTTTATAATCGTATATAAATTATATAATTAACTACAAATTTATAAAAAACATGAAAAAAAAATTAACCGGTTTGTCTTGTCTATTTTAAGTTTCACTAGGTGAACATATAGCTTAAATGTCGATTATCAAATGACCATCGGCAAAACCTACCGTCTTCACTTACTATATCGAGTAATGTTTCAATGATCAAAATGGATAGTTGGTAAGCATCTCTCATCTAATAAACATTTAGGAGGTAAAATACATAAAATTTATCAGGTAAGATTCTCGGTCCTTGCTCTAACCGGGTAAGCGCTTATTCAATATGCCTTTGGTAAACAGTTTCTTAGTAATTACATATTTGGTTTACATTCGTTATCTAGAAGGCACTCCAGTTTTTAGTCCTCTTCGACATCCACTCGAAGGCACTCCGTTGAAACTCTACCATTCTATCGATCAAATTGGCAGGCGTCTTCGAGAAGACCAAAGTGTTCCGATTCAGCCAAATGAAGTACATAAAGCACCACTTTGCCGTCGTCCAAATCTTGTCCTTTCCATCGACCAACGTGTTTGTATTATCCGCTTGAAGTAATTCGCTAACCGAGTTTATTTCGTCTAACGACTTATTCCACCATTTGCTAACAAGACCCCAAAGGGTTTTGACATCCGGACATGTTACTAAGGCATGGTCGGCTGTTTCGACCTCACCGCCGCACCTTGGGCACAAAAGAGAGTCTAAATCTACTCCTCTCTTGTCCAAGCTTGAGCGGCAAGGGATCTATCAAGTCTAGCTCTCCAAATGAATATTCAGACTTTTTTTGGAATTATTTTGGACCAAATTGTAATAGTATCGGAATTACCTTCAAGATTCTCAAGGATGTCTTGTATCTTTTTGACTAAGTACTGTTTTTGAGTCATCAAGCGTCCACTCTATCTTGTCCCTCTTGTTTTGAGTGAGAGCTACACCTTGTAGAAGTGTCGAGAGTTCATCAAGTTCTCCTATCTCTCTACCTCTTGGTTCTCGCCTCCAACTCCATGTCCAAATCCACTCGCCATCTGTCCATACGCCCCTATCCGAAATCTTGACGTGCTCGTCTTCTTCTAGTTGGTAAAGTCTTAGAAACGCCTCTTGAAGTGTTTTCGACCCGGGCCATCTATGTTTCCACATCCGTGTTTCTTTTCCGTCCCCAACATTTTTTTTGACCACCTTCGAATAATTAGTGTCTTTGCTGTCCAAAATTACTCCGATGCGGGATATGCCCGACCAAGATGTACATGCACCATCAAAANCTCCCCATATAGAATAATCTAAAACCTCATATTGTTGATTTAAATATTATCATAATACAAGGGGTGAATCAGAAAATTAGATCTAAAAATAGGAAATAAATTTTGACCACAATGAGAGAGTAATAGAGTATCTTTTAATTTGACCCGAAATTTGGTCATAATGTTTAGAGTAAACTACATATTTGGTCCTTACGGTTTACATCTTTTACCTACATCGGTTCTAAAATGAAAATAAATACACTGGTGTCCCCCTTACCGATTTGGTCTCTGTGGTTACTTAACGGAGGGATTTAACAAATCGTTGGTTAGAGGGACAAAATTTAACAAAAATGATAACCACGAGTCTCATCCATGTATTTATTTTAATTTTGGGACCAGTGTATAAAAGACGTAAACAACATGGACCAAATATGTAACTTACTCTAATGTTTATTTACATACATCATCAAGAACACCAACCTTTTCACAAAACACCCCCATTGTTTTCTCTCTCTCTAATTCTTCTTGAGAGAGAGACCAAGAAGTAAATGACTGACTGGATTAAGCACCTGCCTTCCATTCTCATCAAACAACTTACCTGGTAATAATACTCTCCATTAACAACTTCTTTTTCTTAATCAAAAAACCCATTTTCAAGAAAAGATTCATTCTCCATTAACAACTTCTTCACCCCTCAATTGGGTTCTTTATATTTCCAACAAAAGATTCAATCTTTACAATCTTTCCATCCTATTTCCTAGAGTAAAAATCCAATTCACCTCTTCGTACTGTTTTAATGATTACCCGCCAATTGCTTTTCAAACGCTTACACACCATAAGCTCACAAGATGCCCACCAACTGTTTGATAAAATTCCTCAACCAAACCTCACCTCTCTCCACCACTCCATGCTCAATCTTTTGCACCAAAATCGGCCATTTCAAGCCCTTGAAATCTTCAACACACAGATTCGTGGACCGGGTGTCGCTCATATCGATGAAGTTTCGACCGCTCTTGCCGTCAAGGCATGCTGTGGAGACTCGAAGCTCGGTCGTCAAATCCACGGGTTCGCGTTGACGTCCGGCCTCGATTCGTTCTTATCCGTCTCCAATTCGTTGATGCACATGTACTCGAAATCCGGGCAGCCCGATCACGCTTTCGCCATCTTCGATAACTTGGCTTGCCCGGATACCGTTTCTTGGAACACCTTGCTCTCCGGGTGCAAGAACGGTAACGATGCGCTGAGTTTCACTTGCCGAATGAATCACATCGGGGTCACTTTCGATGCCGTGACTTACACATCCGCATTGGCACATTGTGCAGACTCCGAAGAGTTTCTATTTGGGATTCAATTGCACTCTCTTGTAATGAAAACCGGAATGCAATGTGAAGGTTTTATCGCAAATGCGCTCATAACGTTGTACTCGAAATGGGAACGGATAGTTGACGCAGAAAAGGTGTTCGATGAAATGCCTAGTAAGGATTTAGTCTCGTGGAATGCTATGCTTTCGGGTTATAGTCAAGAAGGAAGTTATGGAGTTAAAGCCACTACGGCTTTTATCGATATGATTAGGTTAGGATTGAATCTTGATCATGTTTCTTTTACGAGCTCGATTTCAGCTTGTGGGCATGCTAGAAACTTGGATCTTGGGAAACAGATTCATGGTTTGGCGGTTAAAATGGGATACGGAAGACACGAATCGGTCTGCAATGTTTTGATCTCGACGTATTCGAAATGTGAGCGTATCGAAGATGCGAAATTGGTTTTCGAGGGCATGGCACATCGTAACGTGGTCTCATGGACCACCATGATTTCGATAAGTGACGAGAATGCCGTATCTTTATTCAACGAGATGCGAAAAGACGGTGTTTATCCGAATGAGGTTACGTTTGTCGGGTTGATCCACGCCATTTGTGCGAATAATATGGTGAAAGAAGGGTTAATGGTTCACGGGTTATGCATAAAGTCGAGTTTTTTTTCGGAGCTTGTGGTTGCTAACAGCTTCATCACCATGTACGCTAAGTTCGAGTCCATGAAAAGCTCGATCGACGTTTTTAACGAGATGGAACACCGGGTGATCATTTCGTGGAACGCGTTAATTTCAGGTTTCACCCAAAACAAGATGTTTCTAGAAGCTTTACGGATGTTCTTGGCCGCGATCATGGAGTCGAAACCGAACGAATACACGTTCGGGAGCGTGCTGAGTGCGATCGCGTCTTCCGAATCGATCTCGCTGAGGTCCGGACAATGGTGCCACTCGTATCTGGTTAAACTCGGCCTAAACAACGACCCGATCGTTTCCGGAGCCCTTCTCGATATGTACGCAAAACGAGGAAGCATCACCGAATCTTGCAAAGTTTTTTCCGAAATCGATGAAAAGAACCAGGTGGCGTGGACCGCGATCATCTCGGCCCATTCCCGACACGGGGATTACGAATCCGTCATGAGCCTGTACCAAGAAATGGCGAACCAATCTATCGAGCCCGACTCGATAACTTTCCTTTCCGTATTAACGGCATGCGCTCGAAAGGGCATGGTGGAAACGGGCCGAGAGGTTTTCGAGTCGATGGTCAAAGTCCACGGGATTGAGCCATCCCCGGAACACTACTCTTGCATGGTGGACATGTACGGCCGAGCCGGGCGGCTGGCGATGGCAGAGGAGTTTCTTCGCCAGATCCCAGGCGCGGTCGGGCTGCCGGTGTTGCAAAGCTTGTTGGGATCGTGCAAAGTCCACGGAAACATGGAGATCGGGAAACGGGTTTCCGAGGCTTTGTTGAAAATGGAGCCGAAAGAGTCGGGTTCTTACGTGTTGATGTCGAACCTTTATGCGGAAAGAGGGGATTGGGAAGAAGTTGCAAAGATAAGGAAAGGGATGAGGGATAAAAAGGTCAAGAAAGTTGTCGGGTTTAGTTGGGTCGACGTTAAAGGGCCCGTTCACGGCTTTTCATCGGACGATACTTCTCATCCGCGGACCGATGAGATTTATCGGATGGCACGGTTTCTCGGATCGGAAATGAAGTCTGTAAAGAGGGAAGATGTTATGGTGTAAGTTTGATTTTTGGAGATTAGGTTGAGTTATGTGTATGAAATTAGATTTCTACAAAGATTAGGCATATGAGAGTGATTGAGATGATTTAAGGAGGTTGAAAGATGATGAAATGGATAGTTGAGGACTAAGTTTGTAACTCAACTTATACTTGGTGGACCAATATTGGAATATAGAAAAGTTAATGTGGTCTCATGATTAATTATTAATTGTTATTTATAACACTAATTTTTAGTTCTCAACTTAATATTAATGATTATTTTAACTTTAGATATATTTTATTGCACATTAACATGATAAGTGTTGATGATCTAACTTGATAAAGGGTATAACAAAGAACAAAAACTTTATTATATAAACAAATGTTGTAAGTTTTTACCCAATTACTCTTGTTGTGTAAGAAAGTTCGGGTTCGACTGTAAACTCAAATCTAATTGCGAACATGAGGACAATCGAGATAGAGCCACGTGTCCTATTCGGCTTATATTCAGTCTTCAAACTTAATAATATAACATTCAGTATTATTCGGTCCGAATATTTTATTATTCACCTTGAATAAGGGCATCTCCAATGGGAGTGTAATTAGAGTTTAATAAGAGTGTTATGAAAGTTTATGCATTGTAGATAGGGTATAATGAGAGTGTAATGGGGTGGAATGTAATCCCCATTACAGGGCTCATGGAGAAGGAAGTGGACCCTATTGGGTTTTTTTTAACTAAATTATTATTATTAGTTATGATATGTGTGTGTATATATATATATATATTAATTATAATATTATATTTAT
>LUCG01049755.1:12095-22427 GCA_001633085.1 Carthamus tinctorius | reverse complement strand
TTAGGGCCCTGTGTCTCCAAAGCGGACAATATCTGGTACGGTTGGCCCGGGATGTTACAGAATTACTCCTTCCTTTCCTTTTCTCCCCTCTGCATCCTACTGCAACCCCATCGCATCTACACAAGTTGAGTAGAATGGAACAAAATTTCAACAAGTAATAAACACACATTCCTTTTGATATGGATTTGATCCAACCGATAGAAAACATAAAATCTTAACCGGTAAAAAAATTTCTATAGATCCATATCCAACCAGAGAAACATGCATCCAACTACATATATGTAATTAAATCATAGATACGTGTGTAATTGAAAGGGATTCCCCCATTACTTGATATATGTAGATTAAATAACAGTTTGAGTTTTATTTTGTTGTGTCTTTTTTCTATTTACACTCATACAACATCTGATTGGATTACGGCCATGCTAGACCTTGTTTTCGTCGAAGAATATGAAGACTGGTATGCGTTTACTATGATTAGACTTACACAAATCTGATTTTAGTTTTTCTATTGAGTAGGAAACCATGCTCTTCATTTTAGGAATCGTGATGGAAGCTAAGGCACGGGAGCAAGTTGTTTAGGTGGAGGGAATGGAGAAAGGGAGGGACAAGGCAAAGATAAATTGACGAAGGATGACTCATTTATGAAGACTACTTATGTACCCGCTGCAATGCAGCGGAATGTAAAACTTTCTTGTAAACAGAGAATGAAAAACTAATACAATTATTGATAGAATGTTTAATACCTCTAAACTGTGGAGCTAGTTGCAAGTAAAATGTATCTTAAAAGACAAAATAAAAATATGAAAGTTAAAACCTACAAAAATCAATCACTTAATATAGTTTATTTGAATTGAGAAGAATTTCAAACTAATAAGAATCCGAGGACTATGTTTTTGACAATTTCACGTTAACTAAATACAAATAATAAAATGACTCTTCATCCCATCTGTCAAAAAACCAACGGCAATATGAGAACATAAAGTAATTGTTATAGATAGAATTTAAATAAAGTAGTATACATAAGGGTGTAAAATGTAAAATAAAAACATAAGAAAATAAAGAACAAATTATTTCTTATGTATTTTTGATATTTAATAAAATGATTAAATAAAAATATATTCAATATTAGACTCATTTTGAGGGTACTGTCGAGATGATTATAAAGGTATGATTTGTTAAGAAGAAAAATGAATTTTTAAATACATTTTAGTCCATATAAGATTATTCATCTTAATTTAATAAGAGTATAAAATAAAAAAGGAAAAAAGAAGGAATTAAAATTAAATCAAGCAACTAATTACAACAAGGGTATGAAGTGTAACTTATATTTTAAAATTGATTTGATTCCAAAGAAATGGGATTCGTGAGGGATGAGAGATAAAAGTGGCATGCTTTATAAGGTTGTACGATGTGCTATTATCCTAAAATTCAAGATTAACCATTATAACCCTTTTATAATAATAATAGTATATAGATATATAGGTATATGAGGAAATACAAATTGACCAAATGACCCATAATCTAATGTGGTCAAATCAATAGAGTTAGAGATTGGAAGCCAACCCATAACAAAATCGAAATAACAATTATTTTAGGGACCCAATCCAAATTTACATACAACCACAGGGACTAAATCTGTAATTTACTCAAGAGGCTGCATGGATCCTTAAAACAAATGTCCAAGTTTTTGCACCATGAAAATGAAGGCAGATGAATATGGAAGATGCTTGTTGTTTCTTCCAATCCGCCATGTTATCTTAACCTGAATTCTCTTCTTCATCTCTGGGTCAATTGCGAAACCATGTGCATATGACCCTCGATTCACCTCATTTGCTGACCCCCCTCTTCTTCCATTTCTTCTCCCAAAGGGGTCGTCGTCGTCGTCTGATTCATATAGGAAAAGCTTCAGAAGATTATCTTGGAGGTAAGCATGTCGACGGAGATGGCGAATACGGATCCAGAGGGAATCGATGGCGTTCGTATGACCTGGAATGCCTGGCCTCGAACCAAAGTTGATGCAAGCAAGTGCGTGATTCCGATTGCCGCTTCGATCTCTCCGATCCGCCCTCATCCGCACATCCCTAGCAATCCCTACGCACCTCTTCGATGCAAGACCTGCTCTGCCGTCCTCAATCCTTTCTGCCGTGTCGATTTCTCAGCCCTAATTTGGATTTGCCCCTTTTGCTTCCAACGCAACCACTTCCCCCACCACTACTCCGGCATCTCGGAAACCAACGTCCCTGCGGAGCTCTACCCTCAATACACCACCATCGAGTATGCAATCCCTAACTCCGACCTCCACCATGCGATTCCTCAGCCGGTGTACGTGTTCGTGCTCGATACGTGTATGATCGAGGAGGAATTGAGGTTTGCGAAATTGGCGTTACAACAGGCGCTTGAATTCTTGCCGGAGAATGCCTTGGTGGGGTTTGTTTCGTTCGGGACGCAGGTTCAGGTCCATGAATTGGGGTATTCTGATGTATCCAAGGTTTATGTGTTTCAAGGGTCGAAAGAGATGACTAAAGATCATGTTTTGGATCAACTGGGGCTCCTTGGCGGTGGCCGGAGAGGAGGTGGTGGTGGTGGTCCAGGGCAGGGGTTTCAGAAGGGGGTAGCTCACGGACACGTAGGGGGGTTTCCGAATTCAGGGATTACAAGGTTTTTGTTGCCTGCTTCAGAGGGTGCATACATTATCCATTCGGTGAGTTGTATTATATATGTATGCTCTTGATTTCAAGTTATAACATAACTGTGATGATCATGTGTTATACTTATATGATATGTAATTAATTCAGCGGGTGGAAGACTTAGGTACGGATAAATGGCCTGTTGCACCTGGTTGTCGATCGTTGAGGTGCACTGGTGTCGCACTGAGTGTTGCAGCAGGTTTGCTTGGGGCATGCTTGCCTGGTACCGGTGGCCGTATAGTAGCATTGGTTGGTGGCCCATGCACCGAAGGCCATGGTGCGGTAAGTTCTTTCGCTTTTCCTTTCACAGGTGGTTAAATTGAAGAATTGCTTATGATTTGGTTAGCATTCAATCTTAGTGGAACATCTATACTATTAATCTGGTATTCTGGTATGCTATCAACAATATATAACTTCAAAGTAAAAAGTAATTATAATCATGGCTCAATCTATATAGTTGTGACAATTCGATTAAAGAATTGGGATTAAAGGCAATTCAAATGCTCTTAATTAGTCAAGGCATCGTACATAGTAGTGACCATTCAATTTGGCACAAAAAATTTATGCTAAGAATACCCTTTATCCTAAAAAATATATAAAAAGAACAGATAAGAAACCACCCAGAAAGGAGAAGTTATAAATGAAAGATCGGAGCAATTTTTGACGAATGTAGGTTATAGGAACGAATCGCTTTCAGATCTTAGTTGACATGAACATTTCTCTGTATTTCATTAAATCGTCTCATATTGCTCAATACAGTAAAACAATACACAATTTGCACTAGCTTTCACACATATTATAACCTAATTAATATGAATGCTATTAATTTAATGGAACAAGAAAAGGGGTTATTATTTTAAAAGCAAAAACAAATACAAGCCAGTTTACCACTGCAACTAAATATATAGACTCCCTAGTTCAAAAACTTCTAGTCTATCCCTGTTTCCCTCGGGGTATAGAAAGGAGATAAAAAAAAATGACATGTGGAATTATTTAACTGGAGGAGAAAAGAAGATGAAATCGGTATCGGTATTCAGCTATTTATGGAGATCCTAAATTCTGACTGGACTTGGATAACTAGCAGGGTTTCCACAGACAATAACTTAAGGCAGTGGCTATGAGAATTCAGAAAAAGATTTACAATAACTCAATCCAACATGTAATGGTACATTATTTGCTATCAAGGATATGCAGAATGTGAAGCTTCAATGGAACATGCTAGATACTAGTACTGCTATCTTGTGTTTAGCTGGTAACATCGATGCATTAATTTTACTGATAATGCAAGCTAATCACTTACTAGAATTTTTGCCTGTTAGATAGTGTGTATTCGATTTCACAAATAAATTTATAAAATTGAGTTATGGATCACAAAATTTGACATTAGCATAAAACACATGGTTCTAAATTTGTAGCCTAAACACTTAGTTTCCCATCTTGGCTTATTTGAAATATTTATGTGTGTTTGGTTAACAAGTTAAAGTTCATCTAAGTGTACTTGCCTCTAGTTTCCCATCTTGGCTGGGGCCTTTAGTGCACTCGTTTATATTTTTGGTCCCTTTGTATACCTTAAAAAATGTTTTGTAAACGGGGAGTCTTCACAGAAACAACCTCTCTATTTATAGGGTTTGTGTACATCATACCCTCCCCAAACCCTACCGCTTGGTCGAATGTATTGGGCACCTTTGGTTTGGTTTGGTTATTGCTATAAGGTCCCGATTACAAACAGATAGTGCAAACCCAGAATTTAAGACAGATCTTAAATGTGCTCCACAAATGCCAACAACGAGACGAATTGCAATGCCACACAATGAAATGAAGATATAAATACCAAAAGCAATAAATTTAAGCGTTTCCACTATCTCATAGTCTATGTGTGTCTTGAAAGAGATAGTGATTCATTATTTTGATAATCAAGAGAGGTTACAAGAAGCTCTTACCAATACAAAGATCTGCTACCCTAATCCTGCATTTCCATAAATTCCTATATGAGGTCATGTATTTGTGAAGGCCTAAAGCCTCCATGTCTAGTCTCAGCTTGTCATCTCACGTCCCACCCTGCTTGCCCCGCCTCATCCCTTAACCATAGGCTCGGTATCCTGATGAGAATAGGGGATTGAGAAAATACACACGGCATAGGAAGTAGAAGCTGGAGGCTTTTTTTTGTTCTTGTCATTTCTATTGAAATTAGTTGCAAGTAGTTGAAACACTTATATAATGTAGGTTAGGGAGAAATATGTAGGTTGAAGGCAAGTATAAATAGTTTAGGTGTGGTTGTGTAGGGGAGTTATAGAATTCTATTTTGGTTAGTTGCCTATTAATCTTCTTACGTGTGAGTTATGACTCAAAGCTTCGAAAGCTTAAGTGCTGGGTTCTGCGGCGGATAACCTCGAGAATAAGTTGTATGTTTGTGCTTTAGTTAACGGATTGGTGCTTACCATTCGCTCAAACAACGATATGTGTAGCTATTGTAGTTTGCTTAGTTCTTAGTTGTATCATAATCCAACTCAGCACTGCTTATTTATTTTTAGTTAATAACAAATTTCTTTGTTTATGTAGAAGATTGAATGAACTCAGGATCAGCTTTACTACTCGTGTGGTTACAACTTTAAACTAAGAATTAGGGTTATGTATTAGCATAACACTCTTAATCGGAAACTGGCGAGGGAGAGTATGATCCTTTTTAACTTCTGGAGTTGACTAGTAGTTTATCTTCTAATTAATATATTATTTGAACAATATTAATCATTAAGGTTCTTGGAGTTGCAGAAATTTCATAGAGTGGGTTTTTTAATCGTGATTCAGTTTGATCTTTATGGCATGATGGTTTGTATCTCTATATTAGAACTGTTTTGTTAATGCTCAACTTTATCATAGCACCATCTCTAGTTTTACACCTTTTCGGTTGAGGAACTTGGTAAATAGATCCTATTGCCTCAGGATGCTTTCAAATCCTGTCTGAGATCTCACATGTCTTGTTTCTGCTAGAGCATGTAAACATTGCAGTCTGAGGTAAGGTCCCATAAGATACTTGCTTTGCCGGTACAAGCTGCAATTTAACTGATGGCAAGGAGAGAAACCCTATCCCGTCCTCCATGTTAAAAACTTTATGCAGTAGCTGGTTGAGAACATTTAACTCAATTGAAAATCCAGTAACGGTCGTTTTTCTTGTCATGTCTAATGGAGAATAGTTTAATGAGATTAATCAACTCGATAACACTAATCATTGTAGTTAAGCTCACTGTTTGATAGTTATGACGAGCAGAGCATGTAGTTTTTTTTCACTTTAGCATAAAATCTAAACTTTCTATGACCTTTTGGTTTTTGACAGATTGTATCTCAAGATCTCACAGATCCAGTTCGTTCACATAAAGATCTAGACAAGGATGCAGCACTATACTTTAGAAAAGCAGTCCAATTTTACGAGGAGCTTTCAAAGCAGATGGTCAGCCACGGTCAAGTCTTGGACCTTTTTGCTTCTGCACTAGATCAGGTAGAACAATTGTTATCTTGGGTTGTCTACAGTTTGCCAACTTGGTCTATAAATCATTTGTTGTTTTAAATGTAGGAGATGACTCTTTCTCCTTAGGGTTATTCTTTAACTATTGACAAATCTGCATGGTCGATTATTCTTCAATCTTCATGCTATAGAATCTGTTGTAAAACGGAAAGGAGATAATGTTAGCTTCCCAAATTAGGGTGTTTAATTAAAGTCAAACAAGGGATAAATCCCAGTGAATCTCTAGCTTGAACACCTAAGGCTATTCTTAGTGTACAAGACAAAATTCCATAAAACATACAAATATGACGATTCACCTACTAAATATAAAATGTGCATCCAACACAGAGTAAAGAGATAAAGTTAGAATTTAACACCAAGATTTATGGGGAAAACCAAATCGGGAAAAAGCCACGGGTGGAGGAGAGCACCGAGAGAAATCCGATAGTGAAAAATGAAGATTACAATGCTCTTGAAGGAGTAGAACCAGAACTACGGTGAGTGTGTGTATTTGGAGATGGAAATGATAATCTGGGTGATATCTAAACATATTCTTCAGTTAGGTTTTTATGCTAGAAGCTCCATCTATTTAGAGAAAGCATTGAAGAGGGATAAATGGAGTGCAATATGGAAGAAGCTTGTAATGGTGAAAGTTGTAGATGATAAAGATGAGTCTTCCAAGCAAAAGCAATCGGATTTTCATGGCCCAAGGAGAAGGATATCAAAAGGGGACACAATCCCTTGAAAAAAATAAAGACCTGCTAAAAATTTACTTTTGAGAAGTTGCGAACAGTGCTCACGCTCGAAAAGTTATTGCATCTAAAAAACATGCTTGGCGTTGGCGAGCCCACGAGCAAATAAGCTGCACGCCTGCAAGCAGAGTAAAAATTTGAGGCATTTAACAGAATATATGATTTCACCCCATTGTTGTTTCTGATGTCTTAACTCAAATTGGTATCCTTTTTCTGAAGATTCTATTTATTTTATACTGTCTGCTGAGGCATATAGAACGGGCCAATGTAGGAAACCACCCTACTGCGTATCTGCAGTTGACGAGTCTCAAACTGGGTAATTGATAGGTAAAAGTAAAACGATCTAGAGCATATATCAATTACTTCTATTAGAAATGTTTCTTTCATTCCATCCTATAATCTATATTAAAGATGTAAAACACACTTTACTCTTTTGCATCCTACCCCCACCCTACTCTCGAGTGGGATATAATGGGTACATTTGGTTTGGTTACTTCAGGGCAGCTTTACTTAGCTCGCCTTTACATGGTGCATGCCTATGCTTTGACATCTGATGCAGTTTATGTTCCTAGGTTGGGGTTGCTGAGATGAAGGTTATTATTGAAAGAACCGGCGGCCTTGTTGTTTTAGCTGAAAGTTTTGGTCATTCAGTTTTTAAGGATTCCTTTAAACGCGTTTTTGAAAACGGAGAAGAGTCTCTTGGTCTTGCCTATAAGTGAGTATTTCATTCTTGACAATTTGGGTTCTGTGTTCTCTTGTTTTTTTTAAATTGATTTTTGTTGGTACTTGAAAGTTGGTCTTCTTGCTCTTTTTGAAATACATGATCGTATATAATTAGTTTTGTGTTTGTTTTAATGTCTAAATATATATGATTGGGTTAAAAGTCAAGACAACATTTTCCTTCCACTGCGTTTTCAGTTTTCTTTTTTATCTGTATTATTTCCAATTATAGCCGGTTGCTTATGCTTATTTCTTCTTCCTTTGCTGTTCCATTTTGTTTCTCACACTACTTTCAAAAAACAAGATTATTAGAAAATACAAAAGAAACCAATAAAGTTTTGCCGAAGAACCTATTTCCCACTTGAACTTATCTTTTTGACCCAATAAGTAATTGAACTTCAGGAACTGTCTTATTGCCCCCTCTATTTAAAGGGACTCTCTTTATGCAGTTAGTCTTGCTAAGGTGGAATTGTATTTTCTTTTGCAATAATTTATTGTCTGATCTGACATTTATAAACGGCAAAAAGAAAACCAATGAACTTATGTCTTTTACCAAGAAACCGATTTCACCTTCACATCTCCTTCCGTAATCTTAACTTTAGCAAAACTAGTGACATAGAGATCAACTCAATGGGGGTTAATAAAAACCGTTCATGTAGTTCAATGCTTTTTTAGGTTCAGAATAAAGTTCAATTAGGAAATGGGTTCCTCAACTAGAGTTTTTTTTTTCTTCAAAATTTAATTTTTTAGTCATTTGTACTGGATTTTACTAATGAAGTTATTATTTTTAACCATTGAAAAAATAAGGTAAGAATTGCCTTAGATTTTTTAGTAGCTGATTTACGAGGCATTCTTGCTATTCCGGCATTCTATTACCACCATTACTATATACATTCATCATTAAACTAAGGTTCTACTTCTTGATGTTTATAGTAATAAATCCGTCCAGGTTCATGTTGCAATAGTCTTCTGCTACTTTACGAGTTTACGTTGCACAAACTGTGATGTATCTTCCTTTGTATTACTTTTCTTATGATATGTTAATTATGTGCACATTATGGCTGGCGAAAGAGTAAGAAGTTGTTGACATATTATCCACACTTCTACTCTTTCTCATGATGCATCTTTCATGAAGCATATCATGCAGTATATTTGCTATAAAATCTTGTTTATCCAAGAGGTCAATCATATTGATATTCCCCTGAAGTCATCACTTGTTTGTTACTTTCAGTGGCACACTTGAGATGAACTGTTCAAAGGATATCAAAATTCAAGGGATCATTGGACCTTGCACATCCCTGGAGAAGGTGAACTTTTTAAACCTTAGTTGATATATACAGCATTGAATATCTGTCTGGATGAGGGTGGTCTGAATCTAATTTTTCTTTAAGATGTCTGAATCCCAGAGAAGGTGATGCTTTCTCTAAGAATTATCTGGTCTTGCAGAAGGGACCTGCTGTTGCAAGCACGATAATTGGGCAGGGGAACACCACTGCTTGGAAGCTGTGTGGACTTGACAAAGATACTTGTTTGACTGTTCTGTTTGATATATCATCAAGTGACAGAGCAGACCATTCAGGAAGCTTAAACCCACAGTTGTATATACAGACTCTTACAAGGTAAACTTAAAGACTTAAGTTACATTCTTCTTGATAAGTTCAAAATGATGGTTATCTCCTTGGGAACTAACTGATTACTGTCTTAGGTTCTTTTATTTTTGTGGGATGCAGAACTTGTAAGATCCATCTTTCACATGTAATGTAATTTTCGTTAACCTTCAGATATAAGGATCAATAATCACACAAACAATCACAATCTCGTGAAATGTAAAATCGAATAAAGGTGGTTCAATACTTTGGCTGTGTCAATGGAATTGCTAGGATTTTATTATATGTACTTGAGTTTGTGTTATAATGCGCATATATCGAAGAAGATAACCCATTGTATTCTCGAATACAAAGATGAGGCAGGAAATCGTCATCCTTGACCGTCTTAACTATCATAACCAATTTCTAGATGTTATATATAGCACATTTGGGTTCTATTCTCTTATGGTAGTAGTATGATTTTCTTAAATAGGTGAGAATTTGTGGAACCCCAGATTATTCTCCCAAAGAGCCCTTGAGAAGAGAAAGGATGTCCCTTCATATATAGAGGATAAATGGCCCAAGTCTAGCTGATGTTAGGCTCTAACAAGTATCATTAGTTGCGTGTTTGTGTGTGTATATATAATTATATATATATACACACACATAGGGTCAGGTTCAAATGTGAATTCAATTTTGGTTGTGAACGTGAGGACGAATCCCAACCACACATCTTNAAAGGAGGGGACCCCGTCAATGCCGCCTTTATTGACCGGATGAGTGGCTGAGATTCGTCCTCACGTTCACAACGAAAAATGAGTTCACATTTGAACTTTCTCTCTCTCTCTCTCTATGTGTGTGTGTGTGTATATATATATATATATAGGATCAGGTTCAAATGTGAACTTATCTTTCATTGTGAAAGTGAGGACCACTAGTTTCACGCCACGTGGCAATATACAGTTTGAATATTCATGTTTTATTCAGACTGAATGAAAGCTTACTCAGTCTGAATAAAGCTTTATCCAGTCTCAATAAAAGCTTTATTCACTCTGCATGATATTCATACTAAATGAAGCTTAGGT
>LUCG01049755.1:0-12057 GCA_001633085.1 Carthamus tinctorius | reverse complement strand
TATATATATATATATATATATATATATATATAGACGTAGTCGTCCTTTCAAAATGCATGAAGAGATATATTACGTTATCCATTTTACAGTAAACAAGTTTAAAGTCTTGATCAGGCTCTGAATCCAATACAAACAACATGTGTAATTTTTTTTTTTGATAAAGGAGAACATGTGGAACTGAAATTTATGGCTCATGAAATTTTGTTGCAGCTACCATAGTATTGATGGACAATCGAAGCTGCGAGTTACTACCATTACTAGAAGATGGATAGAGAGTTCCTCTATTTCAGAGGTAAAATAATAAGAGTTTTGTTTGTTTAGTAGTGTGCTCTTTCCATTTAAATAGTTACTGCATCAAGGTACTTGTTCATAAAATAAAGAGAAACATGTGTAATCATGGTTGTCAACATATACTTTATTTGAAGTTTTCATGTTAACATCCCTTGACGACCAATAGCAGTCATATAAGAAATGTCAACATGAAAACTTTCTAATTTAAAGCACGGGGACGTTTTATGTGTAGTATGCTTGTGCACTTGTTTATATATGACAGACTCCATCTGTCTCAAGATAATTGCCCAAATTTCTATTTTAGTTTGTCCCAAAATAAGTGTCCACTTTAAAAAGTAAATGTCCCCTATCCCATTCTACCCTTTAAGTATTGGATGGAAAAAATCTCTCTCTATTGTTAGAAGGGTATCAATTAATATGAAATTTCTATGTATTAAATTTCCATGGAAGTCAAATACAAATTGTGGTTCTAGGGAAAGAGTATTATACAAGATACTTATATGAAATACTGTAATGTGATTTCAAATAAAGGATCATTTAG
This sequence comes from Carthamus tinctorius, assembly GCA_001633085.1. Lineage (NCBI taxonomy): Eukaryota > Viridiplantae > Streptophyta > Magnoliopsida > Asterales > Asteraceae > Carthamus > Carthamus tinctorius. The sequence goes on along the minus strand of LUCG01049755.1, from coordinate 11,225 downwards.
TTAATTAAAAACCTGTGTGTCATTTTCATTGTGGTCATTTAGTTCGGAACGGAAGGAGTATTTGGTCATGTTCTATGAACAAGCATGACGTAATTTGGATTTGTAAATTTTGAGTGCATTATATCTTTCTTCTAGTTGATATTATACTATAAGTATCCCATGATTTGAATGTGTTTTTAAACCTTATCGAGACAAGTTTTTCTTCACAGGAATTGATGCAAAGTTTTGATCAAGAGACAGCTGCTGTAGTAATGGCTAGATTAACCTCTTATAAAATGGAAACGGAGGTACTCATACAATTCAGCTGTTCATTTCATCTTTTTCTTAATTAATCATAATCGTTGATGGCTTGCCAATAATTTCAGGAAACATTTGATGCAACAAGGTGGTTAGATAGAAATCTCATTCGTCTATGTTCTAGATTTGGTGACTATCGGAAAGATGATCCATCCTCATTTTCCTTGAACCCTAGTTTTTCACTGTTCCCTCAATTTATGTTCAATCTTCGAAGATCCCCATTTGTGCAGGTAAAATGACTTGAATCCTTGCATTCCTTCAGTCACCACCATCAAACTTGCATTATAAACTCCATGGGGCTGTTTGTTTTTTAAGAGGGGCTGAACTCTAAAGTCTTATTTCACTAGTTTTTGATAAGAGGTGGTGCTGAGTTCTTAAAGCAAAATCTACAAGAGTATAAGACTGTTTGCTTTTGTAAGCTGATAAATGTTTGAATGTGTGTGATTGTCTATTTTATGTAATTCTGATGGACTTCCTTTTTCCTTCTTATTTGCTTATTTTATATGTTTTTATTTTATTTTTATGTAACAGGTATTCAATAATAGTCCAGACGAGACGGCGTATTTTCGCATGATGCTTAATCGTGAGAGTATAACAAATGCTACAGTCATGATCCAACCTTCATTAGTCTCATATGCGTTCAATTCATTGCCTTCACCAGCGTTGCTTGATGTGGCATCCATTTCAGCTGATCAAATTCTTTTACTAGATTCATACTTTAGCGTAGTTATTTTCCACGGAATGACGATAGCTCAGTGGAGGAACATGGGTTATCAGAATCAATCAGAACACCTGGTTTGCTCTTATTGATTTCATTCTTCATTATTTAGAAAGAAAAAGAAGAAGAGAAATTATACTCCATATCAAGTTCAAGGATTTTGATGTGTGACCAATGTTCATATCCCTTTTCTAGGCATTTGCACAGTTGTTGCAAGCTCCACATGATGACGCTGAATTGATAATACGTGATCGGTTTCCTGTCCCAAGATTGGTGGTGTGCGATCAGCATGGTTCTCAGGTTATCATCCAACCCTTGCCAAACTTTCATTGTATTCTTCCTTTTGTATTGCATTTGTTGAAGTCCTACACTCTCTTCAATATATGTTGGAACTCTTCTTTCCTTAAGGGAATTTTTGGTAGTACTATCTGATGAGTTTCTATATAATTATATATAACACACGTCTTTGCCTAGGAGTCTACACTCTGAGACGTCTTTGCTCGTCTAGCCTTCAGAGTCCCACATCTGCTAGTCCCATGCGCCGATCTATGGTTTAGATTGGGGGTCAAAAGTTCAAAAAAATTTGATTTTTCTTTTATAGAACTTAATCTTTTCTAAATATGTATGTTTTGACCCTCCCCAAAATATTGTTTGACCTTATAAATTTTTTTTAGCCCAACTTCATTGTTAATATTCTATTGTTTTCTAAAATAATTGTTAATCATGAATTGTTAGGGTTAGGGTTTGTTAGTTAATGTATAATTGTTAAATTCCTGTTAGTTGATGGTTGTTAGGGTCGGGGTTCGTTAGTTAGTTGATGTCGAACTGTTAACTTTTTGTCGTTAATTGAGTCGTTATTATAGGCCCAACTGATTTGTTATTACGTGCTAATCAGGCACGATTCTTATTGGCCAAGTTGAACCCTTCAGCAACTTACAACAACAGAATGGGTTCTGGAATTGATGTTATCTTCACCGATGATGTAAACCTTCAAGTGTTCTTTGAACATCTACAGAGGCTGGCAGTTCAATCTTCTTAAAGAAATAACGGTTTATAGAGTTAACAAAGTTTTCATGGCACCAAAATCCCAAAATGAGTTATTTGGTCACAAAAACACAAGACCAATAAATCAGGATTCACGGTTTTGATGTCATTTGCTTCATTGAAATCGAATGGGGTCACGATCCATACATGTAAATTTGAAGGTATCGGTGTTTATACTAGGGAGTAAGTTATAACGATAATATATTTTAAACGATTATTAGAGGTGAGCACGAACCGGTCTTTAGCTTGTGATTCAGTGTTTGTGCTCCAAATGGATGTGAGATGTTTTGTACCCATCAATTCTTATATATGCTCTGTATATAAATGATATTTTCCTGAATAAATTTGACTTAGGCTCATGAGATGATGCTTTATACATATGCTATTTCTTTCTTTCTCATTTTTAGTTATGGTATAATAACTGTTACATTTGTGGTAAATGATTTATTTGTATGGAAATGGTTGGATTCCATTGAGAAGTTAGAGATTAACGTGAGGAGTATGTGAAATGGTTATCATCTGTTAGATGTATATTAGGATCAGATGTATTGAGATGCATTGGATCAATTTTCTGCTAAAGTGTAGTTTATGAGAGGTTAAGATTAAAAAGATCAAAGATTTAGATATACTTACATGTTTTTCACTGTATACTTAACTTTTCACACAATGTTTTTGCCTGTTTGGAAAATGGGTCAAAGTTGTGTAATATTTGATTGCTAACCATGTATGACGGACGTAAGTAGTGATTTCAACATTCTTTCTTTTAAAAGATAAAATTATTATTTTATTATTAATCATATTTAATACGTTAATTATTATAAAATGAGAAATACAAGGAAAATGAGGATCAATTACATGTGATTCAATTCATTTTAACAAGTTTGTTAGACCTATGTTATATATACTTGCTATTATGGGTTGGGTTACGATGATAATTAAAATTTATGGTGAGAATAGTAAAAAGTAATTTTTATCACTGAATCAATCCTAACTAAAGATCAATACTAATGAAATGTATCGAGATGCATCACATAAATTCCTATAAAAAATGCAATTCATGAATAGTTATGAGAGATTGAAAGTGATCAAGGTTCTAAATTTCGTAAGCTTTTCAATTTAACATGTACTTTATACAATTGATGGATTATTTCTATCTCTAGCTTATTCAATTTAAAAGTAATATTTTGTAAACATAGGAGGAAAAATTTTAGGCTATTTTTCTTTAAAAGAAATCCTTTTCCAATCCAATGATATATTTAACTTAATCTAAACAAACGATAGGGTGCTTAAATGTTACCTTTAGAATTTGTAGTTGATGCTGATAGAAGCACCAAAAACCAAGATAGTTTATCTAGAATAGGCTTAGGCTTAATAGAGTGCTAGCTCAAAACCCTAAAATTTAGTTTGTGTTTTTATTAGAAAAGTATGATGTTTCTTTTATATTATTATAAGTTAAATCTCTAAAATCCTAAAATGATTGATTGATTTATTTAAACTTTGGTCTGACACCTTATCTATAGGTGACCTTTGGAATTAGAGACGACCAAATGGGCCCGCCACAGGACTGATGAGACTAGCTATATGGCTTGCTAATTTTTTTAATTGTATTTTGAAGTGTATTTGATAAGACATTGTAAAAAAAACTCCAAACATAATTTTCTTTTACGTTCAAAATTGATATTTTGAAACAAATATTGGGACCGGTTTAGGCCCAACATCACGTTGGCTATACTTGGGTCGTTTATCCTCTATATATGACAGACATCCCTTATCTTCTCAAGGACTCTTTTGAAGATATATCTGGAGGTTCCACACGTTCTCACATATTTAAAAAAATCATATTGCTACAATAAGAGAGTAGAACCCATATTTGTTATTCTAAGATCTAGAAATGGGTTATGTTAGTTATATGTTAAGTCGAGATGACAGATTTGTTGCCTTATCTTTGTATACGAGTTTTTCTTCTTAAAATAGGCTGTCTTCTTTCACGATATGCACACAATAACAGAGTTCAAAAACTCAAATACATAATTTACAAGATTATTGCGGAAATAAATAAGGATTAAACCTAATCTAAACAATCTTAAGTTGACATACAACCTTCACTTATGCACTAAGTGAGAAAGAGATAGAAGAGAAAGATAGAAAGAAGATAGGACTCAGTAGAGAATAAAAGAGAAACTGGTGTGTTTGAAGAACACGTTTCATCATTTATTTATACTGCATGCATTAATTGCATAGCAGAATCACTTTAACACACGTTATGTTTTTAGTGGATCCTTTGTACTATTTACTATAAACAAATACCCATGCACACAAGGCAGAATGGTTTCTATAGTTAGAAGTTTCTTTTGAGACTGATAAGTTTGAAGAGAACAGTATTAAGAACATCCCTTTTGTACTTGTGTCAGAAAAGTACTTTGTCCTTTTTGTGCATATAGTAATAAGAAAAATAAGGAAGTCTTCAGGTGCAAGACTCTGTGTAACACCTTAGGCATATCCCATATCGGCCGTGGACAGGAGTGATGCTGGGTGTTATAAGTAATATCTTGGCTTTCCTAACAACAACGCGTTTTGGGGCCAGATGCACGACAGGTTCTTGGAACGCTGAAGTTAAGCGTGCTAGAGNGGTGACCTCCTGGGAAGTCCTCACCAGGTCGCCAGAAACAAAGCCATGAGCCAGTGGGGCAAAACGAACAATATTGTTGTTGAGGTAGGTGAGATGTTACAAAATTAGAACCCAATACTCCATATTCAACATATTGGGTCCAAAATACTCAATTACCACTTATACCCAACATCTTATACCAAAATATACCAATAAACTACCATCAAGACACAAGATTGATGACCAAATGATCGCAACTTCCCAAAACCATATCACATAACCCTAGCCATCAATTCTTACGATAATAACTCGACAATTAGCAAAATAGTTACATACCTTTGATGTCACAACAACACCAATTCGATTGCTTACGAGTCTCCCTTCCAATTGTTTTCAAATCGCCAAAGTCACCAACCCTAACTGCTCCCTCTCCAAAGTCGATTATTGCCAGAGAAGTGAAACTGGGTGTTTCATTCTCTTTAAATACTTGCCTTCTCTAACCCTTGACTCTTAAACTTTACAAATTAGCCCTTACACTTCTGAAAAGCACCAAAAAGTGCAAAAGTTAACTTAACTCACAAAGACAGTTAGAGTATATAACTTGAGAAATGGGGCGTTACAAAACTTTTTATGAACTAAAGTGTGTTACTGAAAATGTTTGCGAACTAAAAATATTTACTAAAACCTGTTATCGATAAACTGTCGAACATCTGCATTTATGAGCATGCTTATACTTGAATGCCTTTGTTGATTGATTGTGGTGGACTTCATAGTGGACATAGTGTACCAGGGGACATTGTGTCACTTGGGAGTGAAAATGTGGTATGAAGCACGAATCTGTTTTGTGTTTCCTAAATAGGGGTGACCGGATGGGCCCGGATCTAACGTCACGGTTGACTGGATGGGCCTGTGTTTATGTCCACAATGCACCACTAGTGTTGATTTTGATGCTGTAAAACTCGGCCAGCGGGCCGATTGTCTTATTGAACTGTTTTTTAGGGAATTCACTAGATCTTATGGTCTAATCCTCGCTTCCAAAATCTTTTAAAACATTTTCAGGGGAAGCTCGTAGTGGAGGATCTAAGAAGGGAAAAGAGAAGGTCTAGAGTTAAGCAAGAGGTCGGTTATGGACTTCCTTTAGTTGGTCATTAGTATTAAAATATCTCAGCTGTGGAGGGTTGTTCTACTAGCACAACCATCTTTAGATTTTGTTTTTGTTGAACTTATGTTTTAAGCTTAAATTGCCAAATTTTGATATTTAAGAAATGTTTTCTGCTGCGTTAGATCACTGGGAAGTTATTATCGTATTATTATCTATTATGGGATTTTGGGTTGTTACACATCGTTACCTTTTTGTCACATAAAATGATCAAAACCATGACAATAAACAAGTTATAGTCACAAATTTTATAATAAGCGTTGCCATTTCACGATATATAGATACGTTGAATTTTATAACCGTGGCTATTTGTTGCCTTTTAGCTACAAAAAATAACTAAAACTGTGGCTACAAAGTATTTACATTCACAAAAACTTAATATCAACCGTGGCCAAATGTTGTTGTGTGGTTGTACTAAATTGTAAAACCGTGGCTATTGGTTGTCTTTCGGTCACATGAAATATCTAAATTGTGACAATATATAACCTTCAAAATGATAAATAAAATTTAAAATTTTCAATATAGTAATCAACTGCAAAATATTAAACATTAAATATTTATCTTAGTAATCATATGAATAATGTATAAGAACACCATTGAGATAATAAATTTGACATTTGCTAATTAAGTTTTTTGGCATGCTTTGGCTTCAGTATCTCGCGCTCGTCGTTGTATAATTCTTATCTCTTAGGACTTTGTTTCTCGCTATACTACTCTTGGTTGTAGTATCTGCAATAAGAATAAAAATATAACTTTATTACACTTCTAAAAATTGTATGTAAGAAATTGTTTAAGTGTTACAATTGTTTAACAAATTATGCATGGCTTGCTGATACGTAAGAAATTGTTGGTTGCAACTTCTCCATACTACAATCAAAGACATGTTGTGAATCAATTCTTTTAAGCAAGTAGGTGAATTTCTACAACATGATAGAAATAGGAAGACATAAATAATTGTTGTATGTCTCGTTGAAAACAAGATACATACAAACGTTTTTCCAAACAGAAGCCCTAAAATATTAATGAAAACACATATTTCAAACAATACAAATATGTTCCTTATCAAATAGACAAACCCAAATTATTGAACTTCATAATACATTAAAAAATGCCAATAAGAGACTAGTGATCTAATAAACACTTCACCTCTTCATGAGATATCCTTACCAAGTAACTGGTAAGAGCCAATAAGAGGGAAGTATAAAGGGCCTAAAGATTTATATGGGTGTCGTAAAAAGAAAGTATAGGCAAGGGACTAAACTGTAATAGATTAAGTGACATTCTAGATAAACATGTTAAGGGTTATAGTGTAATAACCGGGATTCAACGATTGTCTATTTTGTTAAAAGAATACACTTGGGATCTAAATTGTTGAGTTCTATAAGTTTTGGAGTCAATTGTTATTATTTATTGAAAGTAGAAAGGGTGGTGAGCTTAGTCCATTTTGAGTAATGATTAATGAGGCCATGGGCTTAAGCCCATGGTATATATATAAATAATTAGGCAACTATTTGCCATTTAGGGTAAAATCTCAAGGTACAGTGCGTGTGTTAGAGAATCTGGAGGCAAAAAGGGGGAAAGCTTTCATCATCATCATCATTGTCGATCTTCTCTTTGGCAAGAATTCTCAATTATGTTATAGCTTTGCTTATGATGCAATAGGAAATACTTGATAGAATCAATTTTGGTTAGAAATCTGGAATTTTGAGCTATTTTGGGTACAAATTCGAAATTCCGACTCTAGGTATCAGATTCCGACCACTTCGGAATTTGGAAATCCGACTCGGGATTTATACCGAAATCCGAGTCGGGATTGTTACCGAAATCCGACGTGGGATTGTTTCTGAAATCCAACTCGGGATTCGTACAGAAATCCGACTCGGGATTCGTACCGAAATTCGACCCCCGTGCTAAGTCTACCTAAGGAGACAATACTTTAGAGGATTAGCCATTTTCCTAAGGATGAACTTTTAATGTTATAAATTGGGTGCATATCCGATAGGTGGGTGATAACTGTGGATTGTGGCTTAGGTGAGTTCCCTTGCCAAACCTATTTATAAACTGAAAATGTTACTGAAAATATATATTGAAAATCGTTATTGATAATTTGTTGAATATTCTGTATATTATAAGCATGCTTGTAATAATTGATTGACTGTTGATGTTTGGGGTGTGTCGCAAAGTGGACATAGTGTACCAAGGGACAGTGTGTGTTCCTTGGGAGTGAGGGTGTGGTATGAAGCACGAATCTGTTTTGTGCTTCCTAAAATGGGGTGACCGGATGGGCCCCGATCTAATGTCACGGGTGACCGGATGGGTCTGTGTCTATGTCCACGATGCACCACTGGTGTTGATTTAAATTTTGTATAACTTGGCCAGCAGGCAGATTGTGCTATCAAACTATTTTTCTAAGGGAATTCACTAGACCTTATGGTCTAACCCTTGTTTTCAAAACCCTCTTTAAAACATTTTTCAGGAGAAGTTCGTAGAGGAGGATCCTCGAAGGGAAAAGAGAAGGTCCAAGGCTAAACGAGAGGTAGATATTGAGGGTTAGCTTCGTGGTCACTAGAATTAAACCTATTATCTCAGCTGTGGAGGGTTGTTCCACTAGCACTTTATAGAGTTTTTGCTACTTTAAAATTTATGTATTAGGTTTTTAAACCTAACATTTAAGTTTATTGTTTAATTCCGTTGCGTTAGATCACTAGGATATATTCATTATATGCTTGTTACATGTTTGGGATTTGAGTTGTTACATATAGGAACATTAAATAGTATAAATCAAGATGAATATCGTAGCTCCTCATGGATTCATTATTATCAGAACCCAATGGACATCAACCGAGTATAACAAGAAAAAAATCCAAAAATTAAAAGATTCAAATGCAAGTGTATGTGTTAGGGTCAATGTATTTGTTGTATTCATGTTGTAAAGATTGTAATAGATAGAGGGGTTAAAGTGTAAATATCCTCAAGGGTATAAATAGGTTGAGAGAGTTAGATTGAAGAGGGGGATTCTTCATTGTAATATTCAGAGAGATAGATCCAGAGAGAGAGCTAGGGTTTTGTACATTGTACATGGTGGAATGAAGCTAATGATTCATGATTGCTTGATTTAGAGATTCATGTGTTGAATTTGATTCTATCAGTATGTGTGTGTGCCTAATCTTTGTGTCCAGCAAGATGGTGTGCTTAAGGTGGATATAAGGAAAATTGATAGAATATAACTCAAATAGGAAATAACATACAATAAGATAGTAAACTTACTTGTTTTTCTTGTAGTCCCGCTTACTCCGATTGCCCCAACCGATGCAAGTACTTGGCTTTGGCACACACTTGTTTTACAGCCTCAGACACACCCTTGCAATGCAGATAAAAAATAAAATCAATATTTAGGAAAAGAAAAACCAAATTTACTATGTTTTAAAGCAACAAACTATTATAGGCAGATCACTCAGACCAATGTTTGTTACAAAATCTTACAACAACCATGCATTTAGATCATGCCCTCTTGAACTCTACAATAACAAGTAACAAACTCAAACCATTTAAGCTCAAAAAAGTTAAGAATGTTCAAAGCTACATAAGCCAAAATCGACAATTAGCAGTTAGAGTGGGACTAAGGCAGAGCCCAACCTAGTAAAGAGGTGAAATGTAACCTTATATATATTGCCATAACTCATAAAATTCTAGGAAGAGCATGGGCTATCCCTAGTCCCCTTGTGGCACCATCATTCGAATCTTGTAAGTAGGAGGAAAATCTATGTTAACAAAAAGATGCCTTCTTAATTCGAACATTAATCTGAATAGTAATTTGCATGAAGATTTCACATCAAATTTTTACTAATTATTTAGCATTATTACAGCTTAGATAAATATCCCTTCTTTTGAAAAGGAACAACGATAGAAAAGAGAAAAGGCATGTAACTTCATTTGATATATTCTGCAAGTTTTCGAAACCATAAAAGTCAATAAGAATTACTCCTTAGTGAAAACAAGCACTTATGAAGGTAATATCATCAAGGAATGCAATCCAAAAGACAAAAGGCGTTTGCAACATGGAAATATGTTTAGAAACTAAATAGCCAATTAATATATGAAGAAAAACAAAGCATGCACACCAATGGCCAAATACCAACACTCGTTACATGGATCTGCCACATTATATTTTATATGGTTTTCTCTATCTGATAATTACTATTGGTTCAATTGTGACTTTTACACCAACAAGAAATGCCATCTGCAATTCTGTTTAATTAGTCGTCCATCTATTGAGATATACTCTGATGCAAGTTCATTTGGAAGAAAGCATAACCGGTTAAACAAAAAGATGCATTCTGTGTGTAAGGACTAGTCTAGACTTACCTGTTGGCTATTTATCTTTCATGTTCCAACCAAGGTTCGAATCCACAATTGGAGGCTCCGCATGGACAGGCTCCCTACGAAGGTGAATCTCAAGAAAAGAGGAGTCAGGATCGAGAACACAAACTGCTCGCTTTGTAATTCCCAACCGGAGACTAGAGAGCACCTCTTCATGGACTGTATCAAGGCCAAAGAGGTTTTGAGAACGATCAACTCTTGGTGGAACGGTTTGACGCCAACCAGGAGCAGCATCGGAATCTCATTCTCCTAGAGAATAATCACCAGGAAAGTAACAGAAGATTCAAGATGGTGCAAGACCTGGTGGCGCAGGCTTACTCGTGGCTGATGTGGAAGAGCATGAATGATGTTTTATACCAAAAAGGTACCTTCAACTCGCACATTGTCACGAACAACATCCAGGTTGTTTATTTCCTTTGGTTTAAGAATAGGAGCTCGTTTGGTAGGCAGTTGTAATAACTGAAATTTACATTTACGCGTAATTATTTAATTTAATAGATCTTGGGATCTAATTGTGGAATTTCTATAAGTTGCCGGTAACAATGCGAACTTGATAAACTAGTTATATGGATGGGCTTGACTATTTGATGGAAAAAATATAAGGTCCAAGGGCCCAAGCCCATGGTATATAAGGGGTGATCTAGAGATTTTTGCCATTTAGGGCAAACATTTTCTCAGTTTAGTGTAGACCTGGCAAACGGGTCGTGTCGTGACGAGTTCGTGTCGGGTTCAAAGTTAAACGGGTTGAAAATGCTTGACCCTAACCTGACCCGTTTAATAAACGGGTCAAAAATCTCAACCCTAACCCGACCCGTTTAATAAACGGGTTGACCCGCTTAACCCGTTTAACATTTATAAANNTATTATATTAAAAATCTAAATAAATCGTAAATTAGTAAAAAGGGTAAAAAGAAAACTTTATATATATATATATACACAAACACACACATACATACGTATAAACGGGTTAGTCGGGTCATCTTCGAGTTGATATGTTTGACCCTGACCTTACCCGTTTA
>LUCG01049745.1:0-11897 GCA_001633085.1 Carthamus tinctorius | reverse complement strand
AACAAATTAACAGTTTAAGCCTTCAAGATCTCTAATTAAACAAACAGATGATTTTTAAATTCCAATTATTACAGCCTGATGTGGCAGAGGGCTCAAGGGACTCGGGTACGGATAGCCTTAAAAAGACTAAACTAATAATCTATTAGACCTGTTAACATATTATAACAATTATCGCATTCTAGTGTAATAAAAATTGTGAATGAGGATAACTTTGAATGTATAAATTGCACTAAGTTAATTGTAACAGAAAATTGGGCATTTTTAAAACTTTATAACTACAAGTACTTAGAATGTATATTTGACTATTGTAATTACTTTTCTCCTTGAATTTTTATCTTTTCCACCGCCTCACTTTTTTCATTCGATCTCCACAGCCCAAACCCTCAATATTCCCCTCATTTTTTTTCATTCGATCTCCATAGCCCCAACCCTCAATATTCCATTATACACCTATATGGTTACTACATCAAAATTTATTTTTAAAAGTTGAGGGGGAGCAAATATCCGTCTCGTACTAAGACTACCCATAACAACAATCCTCAACAATCCAATCTCAATTAAAATATTACTTCTCTCTCATCAATCTACATAATATTTAACTTCAATCCAATCTCAAATTTTTCATACCCCAACCACATATCTCCTACAATCCAATCTAATTTAAAATATTATTTTATAAATATAATATATTTTATATTTTATACATAATATAATAATTTTTTTAATTGTAAGTATAAAAGATAGATTAAACAGACAATCATATAATTTAATATGTAATTATAATTATAAGAACTTAATATATAATTGATAGTGTAGAAAAGACAAAACTAATTGGGATGATAAAAATATATCAATATTGGTCTCTATTTGTAGGGAATTGAAACCATGAATTTTGATATGTTTTTGTGATTTTAAACTTTTTTTAATGTTATATTTTAAAGAAATAAAATTTTATTTTATAAAATATAATTTAACCAATTAGAAATTGACATGTGTCACTAAATTTGGTTAAAAAAGCAACAATCTGGGTTTGCTAGGCGATGGGGATCTTTTAGGATTGTTAATAGATATTGATTTTTGTTTTTCATTACTTTTTTGTCTCATTCACAATTTGGATTGCCAAGATCGTGAACGTGGATAGTCTAATGAGGCCCCGCCACCGCTGTGTGTGTCAGGTTTACACCAAATTTTTTATTTATTAAAACAACACAACATCAACTTCAATTTCAGCCGAAGCCCAATAGAAAGGGAATTTTTGTTTTTGAAAAGCCATTTGGAAAGAACAAATTGATAGAAGCAGACATATTGTTTGCATATAATTGGAAAAAGGCACAGATTGTGGCTGCTTGCAATAAAGTTCTATAGTTGGTAACAAAGTAGTGAAACCCATTTGTTGGCTAGTTATGTTTCTACAGACAGTAGCGGTGGTGCCGATGCATCCCATGAGATTTTCTTTGAAATAGTACCATTTGGATGAGTAAGACATAGTCTGTAAAAGGAGGCGTAAGGCGGTGGCCCATTCTTACAATACAAATGGCAATATCAATTCAAATTCTTCTTGTCCCTCGTTTCGCTCATTCTTTTCTTCACCTTCATTCTGTGTTCCTCACCTTCATTTCCTTCTCCACCTTCGTTCAACAATGGTTGTAAACTCCATTCCAATGGCGGTAAACTTTGAGCTTCAACCTCCGATCCAAAAACGCTCTGAGAGAGGTAAAGAACTTGATTATCTACTCAGCTGATCAGTCCTCATCTAAAAATCAAATTTATTAACGCTTGAATTGAACCGATGATGAACAGTTGGTAGGATGTTGTGTTTCAAGAAGAGCACAGTTGGATTAAGAAACAAGATTGTTATGATACATGATGAGTGACTCCTAGGGTAAGAGGTCTTTGATACAAAAAAATTTGATCCAAAATCACTATTCACTAATTTTTTTATCAACATATAAGAGATTCATGTGAAGTCGTACTCCTCAAATCAACGAATACTCTTGGCTGGAGAAGGCGATTCTTCATTGCACTCAGTTTGGCTTGCTCTTTCCAGTCTGATGTTAGTATGATACCCACAACTGTAGACTCTTATAGTAATCAATCTATCTATCGATTCTTATTCTGCAATAAATCTCCATTTCAAAACCTTGCTTTCATTAATCAACTTTCATTACTAAATAATATCTGGTTTGATTGAAGGTCTATTTCACTTATTTTGTTTTGCTAGATGATGCAATAGTAAAACACAAGAAGGCATAAGCAAATCTCAAGCTCTTAAAACAATTGGGAGGTCAAGTGTTTTATGGCGTTGATGCAACGAGAATGGTGGTTAATTTCGATCTTCCTACGCGAATGTATTATCGCATCATATTCAATTTCCCGCACGTCGGGTATTTAGGAGAGTATGAAGCGAATCCAAAAATGTTCATGTAAGTTTTTTGCACTCATGTTCTATCAGATCCAATCTGCATACCAAATGCACCCTTTAATATCTCCGTTCTACATTTTTTGCTACTTGTCGGTCATACGAAGCTCTGGTTCGTGGGTTCCTCGAGAATGCAAGTAAGATGTTTTTTTTTGGAAGAGGTATCCCAGACCACATTGGACCCAGACTAATCCTCGGCAATTTTTGGGCCGAAGCCCGACTGCTAAAGCATGCAGCCCGGGGTCGAAGCCCCCGTACCTCCAGAATGCGTCCCCCAGGGTTCGAACTCGGGTTCACCACTATGTAGTGCCCAAGCCTTTACCACTATGTAATGCAAGTAAGATGTTGTAGCCATGTGGGGAGGTTCATGTAACCCACATGACCAAATACCCGTTCAACGAATGGGATATCACCAAAATTGCCTCCCAATGTGGTTTAGTGTTGTTTGAGTGCCGCAAGTTCAACATCAATGATTATCCCAGATATGGAAACGGACCGGGAGCCGGGTTAAAATGCGTCAAACCCTTTCCATTAGAAACGTCTACGACTTTCAAGTTCATATCTGATGGAAAAAGATTTTAACGGAGACGTGAATGATTATTTCGGGGCACATGGATTATAAAAATTTCTAGAACCTAGTAGACATTTATTTTGTTTTTTATGATGTTAACGTTAGAAGAAAATTATATGGAACAACAAAAACAGAAATATAGTCCATCGGTACGTCTATTTTATAAACTTAGCTTATAAGCAAGTTTCCCAATATGATGATAGATTGATGTTGGAATTTGACAAGAAGTTTAATGACCAAACAAATTATACTTCACACAATCAAAGGCATATGTGCGGGTAAAATGATGCATTTTGGTTGTGTGAAAATCAGGGCATGTGAAGAAACTTAAAGGATGTTTACCCAAATACTTGTAAGCGTTTATCGATGAGAGCCTACACTATCATTTAAGTTACTGTGTAAGATTCCATTCGATATCGAATGCAATAATTTATCTGGTAAGCGTTAAATGGGTAAGAGTCGTCCCTCCCACTTACCAGGTAATATTTTGGTTCCTTGCCACACTCTTAATTACGGGGTAAGATTCTCATGCAATGTCTTGTCTAATAAGGTAATCGACCCGATAAACGCTTATCAGATAAGCAATTGGTAAACTACCTTTAAGCCAATACATAAAACCATATACGAAATAAAAACTAGCTTCCAATCAATTATAGGTTTATGTTGAATAATTATCTGAACACAAATAAAGAAAATACACTAAGGAAATTACCCCCACATACTATTTTTGACCATCAATATGGATTGTTGGTAAGCGTTATAATTAAGCCCAATAAGCGCTTATCAGGTAGTAGTTATTTTTCTCACTTACCGGGTATGACTCTCGGACCTTGTTATTCCTCTAACTGGGTTTGATCCGTGGTCCTTGTCATGCGCTCAATTGCTAATTGATCTCAGTAAACACTTATGGGGTATATATTTGGTAAACAACCCTAAATAGAGAGTAAAGTTTGTTTAGGATTGTTAATATTTATTGATTTTTGTTTTTCATTACTTTTTTGTCTCATTCACAATCTGGATTGCCCAGATCGTGAATGTAGATACTCTAACGTGCCTCCGCCACTGCTGTGTGTGTATATATATATATATTGTCAGGTTCATCAAATTTCAATTCCAATTTAGGACGAAGCCAAGTTCAGTTCTAGCTCTATTTTTTATTTATTAAAACAACACAACATCAATTCCAAATTCAGCTGAAGCCTAATTCAGTCTATGGTTACCACCAATTATTTTTCTTTGCCAAATTGCTCATCTTAGTAAGGTAGAAATAGAAAGAGAATTTTTGTTTTAGAAAGGACATTTAGAAAGAACAAATTGATAGAAGCAAACCTATTGTTTGTATGTAGTGGGAAAAAGGCACAGATTGTGGCTGCTTGCTGTAAAGTTCTATATTTGGTAACAAAGTAGTGAAACCCATTTGTTAGCTAGTTAGGTTTCTACAAACAGTGGCGGGGGCTGCCGCTGCATTTCATGAGACTTTTTTTGAAATAGTACCTTTTGGATGAGGAAGACATAGTCTGTAAAAGGAAGCGTGAGGTGGTGGCCGATGGGTTTCTTAGAAGCACTGGATGAAGAAGATGAAGTATGATAGAGAGTTTCTTTTTTTGTTGCAAATACATGGGTATTTTGAAAGGGCCCACCCTTTTGCCAAACATAGCCTTTGTGTAAAATTATAGAGCAAACTACGATTTTGGTCCCTGCAGTACTTTTAAAAGTTTTAATTTCTAAAGTATAGGGACTAAAATAGAATTTTTTTAACAAACCATGGGACAAAAATAGTAATTTACTCAAAAATCCATATTAAAAGTGGGACCCATTCTTACAATACAAATGGCAATATCAATTCAGATTCTTCTTGTCCCTCGTTTCCTTCCTTCTCTTCTTCTTTATCTTCATTCTGTGTTTTTCACCTTCATCCTCTTCTCCACTAGGGTCGGTAATGGGTAAGGGTAAACCCGTTATCCGTTATGTTTCAACCCGTTGGATAAGGGTATAGGTAAAGAAAATTTTATCCATTTTCCACTTACCAATTACCTGTTTACCTGAAATTTTAATGCGTAGGGTATATGGATAAATGATTTTTCGTTATCCATTACCCGGTATCCATTACAAAATTATATATATATATACACACACAACACACACATACACAAATATATTGAGTTGCATACTAATATTTTTATTATGTTATCATACGTGTTTATATTAATGTATAATTAATTTACTTCTCATATTTCTCGAGTTAAAAAATGCATGATGATTAATAATCAACAAGACGAGGCTGGGAGAAAAACAACGAGAATTGTTGTTTTACATTTTTTATCTCGTTTTTAAAACATTATAGTACGACTAGATGTTAAGTAATCTTAAAATGTTTACCGTAAGAAATTAGATATAAAATAATTACTATATTTATGAATTTTTTTTACATATATGTTCGACTATTAACAATAATATTTATAGTTGAAAACAAAATTTTGTTTTACCATTCATCCATTATCCGTTTCATTACCCGCTATTTTCATGAGCAGGGTAGGATATGGATAATAGGTTTAAGAGATGGATAATTACTTGTTTCTTTACCCGCTATTTTAAATGAATTGGATAACTGAATAACCCTTATCCTACCCATACCCTACCCATTGCCCGCCCTCTCCAGATTTGTTCAACGTTGGCTGTAAACTCCATTCCAATGGCGGTAAACTTTGAGCTTCAACTTCGGATCAGAAAACGCAATGAGAAATGTAAAGAACTCGATTATCTACTCAGCTGATCAATCCTCATCTAAAAATCAAATTTATTAACGCTTGAATTGAACTGATGAACAGTTGGTAGGATGTTGTGTTTCTAGAAGAACACAGTTAGATTAAGAAACATGATTGTTATGATATATGAGCGACTCCCAGGGTAAGAGGCCTTTGATACAAAAAAATTTGATCGAAAATCACTATTCACTATTTTTTTATCAACAGATAAGAGATTCGTGTGAAGTCGTACTCCTCCAATCAACGGATACTCTTGGTTGGTGAAGACAATTCTCCTTCGCGCTCAGTTTGGCTAGCTCTTTCCAGTCTAGTGTTAATATGGTACCCACAACCATAGACTTATATAGTAATCAATCTACCTAATGATTCTTATTCTACAATAAATCTCCATTTCAAAACCTAGCTTTAATTAATCAACTTTCATTACTAAATAGTATATAGTTTGATTGAAGGTCTATTTCACTTTATTCGTTTTTGCAAGATGATGCAATAGTAAAACACAAGAAGGTACTAGCAAATCTCGAGCTCCTAAAACAATTGGGAGCTCAAGTGTTTTATGCGTTGATGCAACGAGAATGATGGTTAATTTGATCTTCCTATGCGAATGTATGATCGCATCATATTCAACTTCCCTCACGCCGACTATTTAGGAGAGTATGAAGCGGATCCAAAAATGATCATGTAAGCTTTTTTTTAATTAATTTAATTTTATATACCCAGTCCACTCATGTTCTATCAAATCCAATATGCATACCAAATGCACCATTTAATGTCTCTATTCTACATTTTTTGATACAACTGTAGGTCACACCAGGCTCTAGTTCGTGGGTTCTTCGAGAACACAAGTAAGATGTTGCAGCCATGTGGGGAGGTTCACGTAACCCGTCGAACCAAATACCCGATCAACGAATAGAATATCGACGAAATCTTCTCCCATTGTGGTTTAGTGCTGTTCGAGTGTCGCGAGTTCAACATCAATGATTATCGCAGATACGGAAATAGATGGGGAGCCGGGTTGAAATGCGACAAACCCTTTCCATTAGAAACGTCTAAGACTTTCAACTTCATATTATATAGAAAAAGATTTTAACGAAGATGTAAATGATTATTTTGGGGAAAATGGATTATAAAAATTTCTAGAACCTAGTAGATATTTAATTTGTTTTTTGTGATGTTAACGTTAGAAGAAAGTGATATGGAACAACAAAAACAGAAATATAGTCTAGTGGGTACGTCTGTTTTATAAATTTTGTTTATAAGCTAGTTTATCAATATGGTGATAGTTTGATGTTGGAATTCGATAAGAAGATGATAGATTGATGTTGGAATTCGACAAGTAGTTTAATGATCAAACAAATTATACATCACACGGTCAAAGGCATATGTGCGGGTCAATTGATGCATTTTGGCCATGTGAAAATCAGGGCATGTGAAGAAACTGACAAGTTGTTTACTCAAGTACTTACCTGGTAAGCACTATACGGGTAAGAGTCGTCCCACTCACTTACCAGGAAATATTGTGGTTCCTTGCCACACTCTTATTTTAATTCGGCTATGGGTAACTGTGGGCGGGGCTGATCGGGCTTAGACCAGCGACATCGATGACTGGGCGGGATCTGCTACGAACGCCAGCGGGCTCGGCTGTTTGGGGCTATATTTGTCTCCTCACACCGATGTAGCCGTTGGTGCATGTAGGGTTTTAAAGAGAAAACATTTTTTTTTTGCCAAAAGTAGCCGTTGGCAACGGCTGAATTTTAATTTTTTTTCCAATAGTTTATACCTTATATATATATTACCTCTATCCCATTAATTTTTTACACCAACATTACTCTATTTCTTTCAAACTTAATTCCATCTTCTCTACATTCTACTTTCTTATCATGAATCCAAACACTACACCTCCATCCTGTCGCTGACAATCAAGACGTGCAGATCCATTGGGAGGTGAGGGTTCATCGAAACAACACCCAAACTTTGGATTCGCCGATTTCCCTCAACAACAACCATATATACCGCAATTCGCCGGTTACAATCCCAGTTACAATTTCGGTTTTCCTCCACAATTTTCTCTATCCGGTTTTCCTCCGCAATTTACTCAACCTGGTTTTACTCCACAATTTTCTCAACCCGATTATAATCGCGGAAATATTTATTACCTGGATTATCCACCTCGTGAACATGGAAACTCCGATTCACGTGATACACATTCACTTCTTCCAAAAACGCCACCGGTCCCTACCAAAGAATCAGCTCCGGTTTCAGGCGACGAGGGGGTGTACAAAAATTTGTACAACAATAAGCCAAGCGTAGCAAACGATGCCGATCTTCTACAAATGGCATGTTCCCGCTACCATGCACAAGAAGGTCATTTTTCGCAAATGAAGATAGTTGGTAGATCCTACGAAATTGTCGAAAATGGGCCCCGGTTCCACGGATGTCAAAAACTTCCACCCCTTCTACAAATCATATCCAGAACGTTCGGGTCTTTTGATGCTCACTTTGGAGGACCCGCTGAAAATGACGATGAAGATGACGTTCACATTGAAGAAGAGATTGCGCAACCGCAACGACCCATAGGGACGAACAAGGCCGAAAAGGCATTAAAGAGTAAACGAGGCAACACATCTGTTGAGGTGTCACCTATGTATGCCTCATGGAAGAAACAAGTTGACGAGAGAATGGACTACATATTGAAAAAACTTGAACTCGAGCATGAACATTTACAACTCGAAAAAACCAGGTGGCAATCCAACAAGCCAGGCTGCAAGTAGAACTAGATAAAATATTTGATAAAAACTTGGCGTTTTACATAACCCTCCATACCTTGAGGGTAACGATTTGGCGGCGGTTTTGGCGAAGAAATCAAGGTGTAAACAAAAGCATAACTTTCAATTTTACTTTTTTTGTAGTTTCTATTTTTTATAATTATTGATTTTTAATATTATGAATCTTAATTCTAAATATTTAAGTTGTTTTTTATTAAAAATATGTGTTATTTATTAAAAGTATATTTTATTTTATTTGTATTAAATAATAAAATTATTAAGATGTGAGAGGGCTTGGAGGGTTCGGGTACTAACAGAGAGGGCTCCAGAGGGCTTCGAGGGTTCGGGTACTAACAAAGAGGGTCCAGAGGGATTAGAGGGTTTGGGTACTAACAGAGAGGGCTCCAGAGGGCTTATCGTAGGTTCAACTTGATTCTGTGTTCCTCACCTTCATTCTCTTCTCTCCACCTTTGTTCAACAATGGGTAAACTCCATTCCAATGGCGGTAAACTTTGAGCTTCAACCTCGGATCAAAAAACGCAATAAGAAAGGTAAAGAATTCGATTATCTACTCAGCTGATCAATCCTCATCTAAAAATCAAATTTATTAACACTTGAATTGAACTGATGAATAGTTGGTAGGATGTTGTGTTTCTAGAAGAACACGGTTGGATTAAGAAACAAGATTGTTATGATAGATGAACGACTCCTAGGGTAAGAGGTATTTGATACAAAAAAATTTGACAGAATGAAACAAGTTGACGAGAGAATGGACTACAAATTGAAAAACTTGAACTCGAGCATGAACATCTACAACTCGAAAAAACCAGGCGGCAATCCAACAAGCCAGGCAGCAAGTAGAACTAGATATAATATTTGATAAAAACTTGGGGTGCGTTTGGTACAGAGAATAGAATTGCAGAGAAATGATGCAGAGAATGGAATTGTAGAGAAAGAGAATTGGTCTTGAGAATAGGAATTAACTCTTCTATTTGGTAGCACAGAGATTTCAGCAGAGAAATGTAACAGAGAATCATTTCTCTTGTTTGGTACAACATAAAGTTTAACCGAAAATTGTACCAGATGGATTAATTGTTGTTAGATAAATTGTTGAATACCTTTCAAGCTCCAAACTTCATTTTAATTGTTGTTAAAATGTACTCATTTTTTGAACCAAGTGCATAAAACAAAGAAAACCCAAAATAATTTCCCTTGAAGAAACCCAACTTTTAAAATAGATCAAATAAAATAGCAAACAAGTAAAACTATACCATTTTTAACTATTGTACATTTGTAGTGAGTATGATGATGATTAGTTGACAAGTGTAGTCACTGTAGAATGATTTGAAATAATATTCAGTTCAAAAGTAAATCAACATTCAATTCAAACTAAAATATTGAACCACTTGTCTACTTTCACATCCACTCACTTTAGCCTTCTTTCTTCTTTCTTCTTTCTTTTTGCAGACTCTTCAATCCAAGCATCATCAAACCTCTACAAATCCCTTTTTATTTCCAATTCTTCAACTTCAGATTCAAGGTTTGGGAGAGAGATCGAGACTCATCCGTCTCAGGATTCTCCTCGCAAAACCACTGCAGCAGATCCTTGTTCTCATCTAGCTTCCGCCGGGGATCGGCTTTCCGCCGGAGATCGGCTTTTGACTATAGCAGCTCTTTAAGCTTCTTTTCTCTCATTTGCGTTCCTTTATACTTAGCCGATCCTCCTCCGATTCCATTCACGATAAATGAATTCCTCCGACACCTTGTTGCTCGCGTGGAAAGGCAGATCGGAGTATGGATCGTCTTGAAGCTTGTAGCACTCACCGCCATGGAAGATCTCTAGCTCTATGAAGATTGTGAATTGAAAGCTGAGGCCGGCCCTGAACTGTTTTTCTTGTAGCACTCACTGTCGGTGAAAGTTTCCCGGTGAAGAGTTCGTCGGTGGAGATAAAGAGAGCGAGAAGAGAGAGAGAGAGAGACATATATTTTTTGGGGGTTTCAATTCTCCGTGTCCTTTACAAAGAATTCAATCTCCGTGTCCTTTCAATTCTCAGCATTTCTCCCCCAAAAATAGAGAAATCAAATTACAAAGAAACCAATTCCTGAGAATTGACAATTCTCCGTGTCTTCAATTCTCTAACCTACCAAACAAGAGAATCCATTTCCATTTCTCTCCTCTCAATTCTCTCTACCAAACACCCCTTGGCGTTTTACATAACCTTGCATACCTTAAGGGTAACGATTTGGCGGCGGTTTTGGCGAAGAAATCAAGGCTTACTAAAGCATAACTTTCAATTTTACATTTTTGTAGTTTTTATTTTTTATTATTATTAATTTTTAATATTATGAATCTTAATTGTAATTATTTAAGTTGCTTTTATTTATTAAAAGTATATGTTATTTATTAAAAGTATATTTTATTTTATTTTATTTGTATTATATAATTAAATTATTAAAAAGTGAGAGCTCAGAGGGTTCGGGTAATAACAGAGAGGGCTCCAGAGGGCTTGTCGTAGGTTCACCTTCGTTCTCTGTTCCTCACCTTCATTCTCTTCTCTCCACCTTTGTTCAACAATGGCCGTAAACTCCATTCCAAAGGCGGTAAACTTTGAGCTTCAACTTCGGGAAAAAAACGCAATAAGAAAGGTAAAGAACTCGATTATCTACTCAGCTGATCAGTCCTCATCTAATAATCAAATTTATTAACGCTTGAATTGAACCGATGAACAGTTGGTAGGATGTTGTGTTTTCTAGAAGAACACAGTTAGATTAAGAAACAAGATTGTTATGATAGATGAATAACTCCTAGGGTAAGAGGTATTTGATACAAAAAAAAATTGACTGAAAATCACTATTCACTAATTTTTTTATCGGCAGAAAAGAGATTCGTGTGAAGTCGTACTCCTCCAATCAACAGATACTCTTGGTAGGAGAAGACAATTCTATTTCACACTCAGTTTGGCTAGCTCTTTCCAGTCTAGTGTTACTATGGTACCCACAACCGTAAACTCATATATTAATCAATCTACCTACCGATTCTTATTCTGCAATAAATCTCCATTTCAAAACCTAGTTTTCATTAATCAACTTTCATTACTAAATAGTATCTAGTTTGATTGAAGGTCTATTTCACTTAGTTCGTTTTGCTAGAAGATGCAATAGTAAAACACAAGAAGGTACAAGTAAATCTCGAGGTCCTAAAACAATTGGGAGCTTAAGTGTTTTATGGCGTTGATGCAACGAGAATGGTGGTTAATTTCGATCTTCCTACGCGAATGTATGATCGCATCATATTCAACTTCCCTCAGGCGACAATTTAGGAGAGTATGAAGCGGATCCAAAAATGATCATGTAAGCTTGTTTTTTAATTATTTTAA
>LUCG01049734.1:0-12406 GCA_001633085.1 Carthamus tinctorius | reverse complement strand
CACTCAAAGACGCCACGTGTCGCGCTCTCGGCTGTCCTCACGTTCACAACCAAAATATGGTTTGCATTTGAACTTTCCTCTATATTATATTACTATATATATAATATAATATTACTTAATATTTTTTAGATAAGAATGAGAGAAAGGTGAAAAAAAAAGACTATAATGCTAACATATTTCTAACTCATTTTTTTCCCGTTGTTCTATGAACTAAAATTTCCACATATTCTAAATTTTCTAACCGTTCTAAGTTTCAATTGTTTAAGAACAGTTTGATTTTTGTCGATAACTTTAATATAAATTCGATTTAATCTATCGGCATTAACAACAATAACCAAGAGATTTTAAAACAATGTTAAGCAATTTTAGCATTGAGGCTCCGATACCTGAAGAAAAATGTTGCAATATTGGAAATTTCATATGGGACGTACACAAAAAGTATTGAGTTTAGTTTAAATCAGAAGAAATAGTTGAAGTAAAACTAAGGGGTCGTTTACCAAATTTTTACAAGGTAAGTATCGGGAAATGATTTACACTCATTTACCTTATCGTGTAGCAACATCTTTGGCTATGAAAGTCAATTGTTGGTAAGCATCTTAAACACGATAAACATTTACCAGGTAAGAGTAATTTTGTACACCTACTGGTAAGACTCTCCGTTCTTGCTTTCTCTCTTACCGGGTAAGATTCTCGGTTCTTACTTTGTTTTTCTTATTGGGTAAGATTTTCGACCTTTGTCATGCTCAACCAATAAGGTAAAGGATATCAATAAGCGCTTATCTGATAGAGATTCAGTGAATAGCCAGCTAACTGTAGATTTAACCGTACCCACCAAGACGTCCACTCGTGCCTTCTCATTTGTACCTTGCAGGGGAGGATCATGGGCATTAGAACTTGAGGGGTCAAACCGGCTTATCATTTTCCTTTTGAGTTGTTTTACATGGGTTCTCGATTATAGAAACACTCTAGGAGTAACGTCCTGTTTTCCTAATTTATGATTGAACCGTTTTATCATGACGGAGTAAAGTTAAATGGTAGGTTATGTTGTTTTCAGGAGTGGTGGGGAAAGTCCGCTAATACTGAAAATTAGAGGTCAAGTTCAACAGGTATAAAAGGGGAGTGAAAGCCCCTTTTCCTTCATTATTTTTCCAGTATATGATTTTGGAGAGGGATCAGTTTGGGCTTGGTGATCTTGGCGATTCTGGGAGCAATTGGAAGAGATTTTTGGGGACAAACGATTTGGTGTTGCTGATAGCATCAAAGGTACGTAAATATCCCTCTAATCGTTGAGTTATTGTGGTTAGATTAATGGTTAGAGTTAGTAAGTTATTTGTTGGGAAATTGATGATCAATTGGATGTTTTGGGATTAGTTTGTGTTATAGAATGTTATGGTTTATGTGGAATAGGTTCATATGAACCAAATTGTACAGAATTGGTCGAATTTAGAGTTGGGGATTGAAAACCATTGATTTGATCGAAACCCGCGGCTGGAAAGTGAATTACGGGTATCGACGGGTAAGCCGCGGGTAGGAACCCACCGATAACCCGCCGTTTGCACTGTCCCGTTTTTGCACTTTTTGCAATCGGGTTCGTTTGGGGTTTTCTTGTTTATACCCCCCTAAGGGATGTTAGAATATGATGTTTTGTAGAGTTTGGGAGAAATTGGACTAGCGTAGCTATGTCATTTCGGGATAAGAGTCGGGATAGAGTTAGGAACTCATTTCCGGGTCATGTTTTGATATGTGTATGCATGTGAATGTGTTTTAGGTGGTAGAAGGTGATTGTTGTACTTGTGAGAGTGCTTGAATAGTTGACATTTCGTCAGGTGAGTACTCTAACTATGCACCTATGGTTATGTATATGTGGTTATGATGTATGTGTGGTTATGTGTATGTGTTGGCATGTAAAAATGGCATGATAGTACCTATGGTGGTAGTGATACCCCTAGGGAAGATATTAAAAAGTAGAGACCTGGAACCAGTGTCATATTTCTTCTTTGATGGTATTGAGCCGTAAAGAAGGACATACATTACATGTATGTGATTACTATGTAATTGTGATTGTGTATGCATGATGGTGAGTGGATTAGGTGTGTGCTCACTAAGCTTTATGCTTACCCCGTTGTTGTTATTCCTTTTAGTGGCATGTACATCCTCATCCAGAAAAGGTAAGGAACCCGCATGATACTCCGGAGATCCCGCAGTTCAGTTTGGAGGAATGATATTCTAGATAGTTGATTATAATTATTAGGATATTAAACTGATGTTTATTTTTAAACCTGAACACGTGTTTTGATTTAATCATTGATCTTACAGTTTTAGTTTTTTGAAAAAGAGGTGTTACATTAGGAGTATCTTCAATTTTGAGAATAATTTGCATTTTATCTTTCTAAAACCCATAACAGTAAATTAAACCTTTTTATGTTACGTGAAACATAAAGAACAAACAATATGAATAATTCATTAGATCAATTTGTTTTTGACGAACAAAGTGCTAAACATTGTCACTCTAACACAACAACACAATTTAATCAAAATTTCAATTTATGTTTATACCAAAAATATTGTAAAATCATGGAATTCATAAGTGTGACAATATATGATTCAAGAATAAAATCCGGCTATCCAATAAGATAGAATTCTTACACCAAATATATATATATATATATATATAGTATTAGGTTCAAATAAGAAGTGCTAAAAAAATGCGAAGTAGAGAAGTGATCTCA
The DNA here is from genome assembly GCA_001633085.1 of Carthamus tinctorius. Taxonomy (NCBI): domain Eukaryota; kingdom Viridiplantae; phylum Streptophyta; class Magnoliopsida; order Asterales; family Asteraceae; genus Carthamus; species Carthamus tinctorius. Next base: position 9,677 of record LUCG01049734.1, on the reverse strand, counting down.
ACCACTCATCTCGGTCAACAAATGCGGCTTTGACCGGTCCCACCCCTTAATAATCTCTACCCTCCCATGAATTGCGTCAATCCTCCGTGATCACGTCCACTGTATGAGTGGTAGACCGCTCAAAGCCTCATTTATTGACCGGATGAGTGGCAGAGATCACTTCTCTACTTCGCATTTTTTTAGCACTTCTCATTTGAACCTTTCTCTATATATGTATGTATGTATGTATATAGGTGGGTTCATACAAAAGCGCTGTCATTTTAAGAAAAACTTTTTTGATATACAAAATCATGTATGATTCATATAGGAAAATTCACGTACAAAAAACATGTACAAAATCATATATGATTCACGTACAGAATTACATATGATTCGCGAACAAAATCATATATGATTAATAGCGTACGCGACTTGTCCGCGACTTTAAGTCACGTGGAAGTCGCCCACACCTCCTTTTTCCATCAGTATAAAATCAAATATGATTTTGTACATGAAAAACTTTTTCGGAAAAAAAAAAGTTAAGTTTTCATTAAAAAGTTAACGTTATCGTTTGAATCTCTTTCAATATATATATATATATATATATATAAAGAACAATAATTGTTAATTATATGTATCTATCATTAGTAGTAGTCGTATTCGCATTATTATTGTTCTTGAAATTTGAAAACCTCATTTCGTAAGCTCATCCATCATCAAAATGTTATACATATATATATGATAATTTATATATATTTATTATATAAATACGAAATATATTTAATTTGTATAAAAAGAGAATAAATCCAAAAAAATGCCGACATATTTTATGGGTTGACAAATACTTAAAACAAGTCAATGGATGGTGAAATTAGTAAAAAGATAAATAAATCTTTATAATATTGAATAAAGTGGGTGTATTATTATTATTATTATTATTATTATTATTATTAATCTTAATATTTTGAATGGAAAAAATAATAAAATAATTAGGAAATAATTAATTAGATATAGTTGAGGGCATGTGAGGTTCTCCATAGTCGTAGCCGTGGCAGTCGTTGTCGCAATTTCCAGGCCTCCATTCCCGGAATTCAGGAACTCTGGCTCTTCAACTCTTATCCAGTCAAGTTACTACGNGTAAAAAGTAAAAAGTAAAAAATAAATGTAATGATATATAGATCATGGATGTCAATGGGCTTGTAGCCTTCCCTTGTGGAGTTGTGGTTGTGGGTTCGAGTTACGTCATGGACTGTGGTGTGGATTTAGGAGTAGATTTTAGGAGTCTGAGTGGGAGGAGGTTACTTACTTTTGTTTGTTATTTGCGGTTTCTGAAAAATTATAGATGAGGGATTGTGAGAAGTTGAGATTAATCTTGGTGTATCCCATTGTAATGTGTGTCTACTTCTCATCTATCACTTGGTAACCACTTTTCATGTTAATCTCAACTTCTCACCGGGACCCAACTTTGTGTTTCTTGAAACTCATTTTACGAAGGGAAGAAAAGCAGAGGAAAAGTAAAAAAAAAAAAAATACTGGCAGTTCTTGAAATTTTTCTATGAAAGAAAGAAAACGAAACGGAAGGAAAATAATGTTAAGTTTTCTTCCAAAACTTTTCTTTATGTGGCTCATAAAAAAATATGTTGGTCTCATATGAACCTAATCATCCATACACACACACACACATATATATATATATATATATATAAACAAGTCTATCGAAACTCTTTTTGCAAAGGAAATGAAAGCAAGGGAGGACAAGGAAAGTAAAAAAAGAACTCGTGTTCTTGATTTTTCAGGAGAGAAGAAGAAAACGGAAGACAAAAAAAAATGCTATGTTTGCTCTCAAAACTTTCCTCCCAAATGTGGGAGGATATCCAATGAAAGGAAATAAATTAAAACCATTAAATTTTGCTAAAACTATTAAATTTATAAAACCATCCAACATTTCATTGTAAAAAGATTTTATACTCTTAAAGGGTGTAGTTGTAAAAATAACATCTTTCTTTTTTTTTTTCTCTTGAAAAATTATTTTCCTTATTTTCTTTTCCGTCTATTTCTTTCTGTTCATTCTAGATTTGAGAACACAACGTTAGTCAACTAGGAGAGACCTTGAAAACCCCTAGAGAAAGCAAGCTCTATCATAGACGCTCCTCACTTCTTCCTATTGTCTGGCCTCCTTGCTTAGAAAATGGAGAAGAGACAGGTATTTGGGGTTATTTATCCATTTCTGTGAAGAAACAAACAAAGAGGTTACTTCAAATATACGAGAAACTGTAATTGGGTTTTTACATGTCTGATTTGATATTCTTTTTTGTAGCTTTCAGTTGGTTCATATCTCATTATCTTAATTTCTTGGTTTAGTAGGGTTTTCCATTTCGACTTTGAATCCTAAACAAGTTTTGATTATACAAGTAAAACTTCTTGGTTTGGTGGGGTTTTCTATTTCAGATTTGAACCTGTTTAGATTAGTAGGTTTCTAGTATAGAAATGAAATTTTTTGGTTTAGTGAATTTTTCCTTTTTTTAATTTTTCTAGGCTTGTTGTGTTTCTTTTTCTTGAAGTTTATGGTATATGTTATCTATTTCCCCAAAACTTTTGTTCTAAATGTGGATGTATAACTTATTTATGCATATTTAATCTATTTGGTGTTAAATGGATATGGAGGTTCCAAAATGAAGTTAATAGCTCGTGGAGAGATGTGATCTTGGAGTTTCATGGAGATTTAGAAGGGCGATCAACGACTCTCGTAGGTTGGGCAAAGGGGTGTGGGAATCTATAATTGCAGCGTGTAAAGGTCTTAGTTCTTGGAATGTTGATATCTTTAACTCCTTTTCAAAGCAAATTTCAGCTGGTTCAATTTCTTCTTTTTGGTGGGACAAGGCTATTGGTTCTGCTCAGAGCCTAAAGGAGAGGTTCCCCTGGTTATTTGCTATGGAGAGGGATCTACAGGTCCCTTTTAATCGAAGATGGGTATGGGATAATGTTGGGTGGAGAGGTTTGTGGGATTGGAGAGTGGATCTAAGGGTAAGAGCGATAGAGGAGCATCGAAAGATGGTGGAACTTCTAACTAAATCATATTTTAAAACATCCGGTAAAAGACTATTGGATTTGGAAGTGGGATGATAAGGGGATCCTCACATGTAAAAAAAATGTCAAGTATCATTCAACAAAATTTGTTGTTGCATTCAAGGGCTGGAGCGACTTCAGGCTTATGGTTGAAACTAATCCCCGGTAAAGTAAACATCTTTCTTTGCGTTTATTCAATAATGCTCTCCCTACGAAAGACAACTTGGTTATGAGGGGTATTCCGCTCCCGTCTGCTCTTTGCGAGTTTTGTAATTCCAACTTAGAGAATGCAAACCATTGTTTTTTAGTGCAACAAGGTTGGTTCAACCTGGAGGAAAATCTGTGCTTTGTGGAATTGCAATGGGTCAAGACTTATTTCCGTTGACTCTTTTCGCGGTTTCTGCTTCCTCGTCAAACAAGAACTTTCCAAATTCGATTTTTAAAGTTGTGGCAACAATCACTTTGTGGTCGATTTGGAAGTGGTGAAATAGTATATGGCATCTCTCGGGGGAGGAGGCTGATAAGCAGCGGCAGGCGGATATTTTTCCTGGTATTCAAAACTTGACTGCTCTTTGTTTTGCAAACGGAAGCCCGGACTTACATTTGAAGATCAACACTTGGTGCTCGGATCCAGTCATTGCCCTTTCTTAAGGTGCTTATAGTCCTTGGTGCTGAAGGTTTGGTTGTTTCCCCTCTATTTCCTTTTTTGGGGTTTTTTCGATTGTATTGTAACACCTTAGGTATATCCCATATCGGCCGTGGACAGGAGTGATGCTGGATGTTATAAGTAATATCTTGGTCTTCCTAACAACAGCGCGTTTTGGGGCCACAAGCACATCAGGTTCTAGGAACTTTGAGATTAAGCGTGCTTGGGTGAGAGTAGTCCCAGGATGGGTGACCTCCTGGGAATAGGCAGGATGTTACAGATGGTATCAGAGCCATTGTTAGTAATATCTTGGTCTTCCTAACAACAACGCGTTTTGGGGCCACAAGTACATCAGGTTCTGGGAACTCTGAGATTTAGTGTGCTTGGGTGGGAGTAGTCCAAGGATGGGTGATCTCATGGGAAGTTTCTCACCAGATCGCCGAAAACAAATCCGTGCGCTACATGTTGGTTAAATCTAGAGGCAAAGCAGACAATATTGTTGTCGAGGTAGGCGGGATGTTACATGTATGATCAGGGTTTTTCCGTCACTTTGTTTTTGGGTTCTTTGTCTTTTTGTTCTCTATACCCTTGGTTTTCTAGTGCCTTGCTAGAAGCTTCTTAATAAAGTCGGTTGGCTTGGGGAGGGTGATGGTTTTACCAAAGCTCTCTTCTTGTCCTTCCTTTCTTTGCCGTTCAAAAAAAAAATTATTTGGTGTCAAATATTTTATAAATTCTGACTTAATGAAACAAATGAAGGCTTGTTGGCTCACATTGTGGTCTCAAAATTTCTTTTGTGAAAGAAAAGAAAGGAAGAGAGTTGGATAGAAAGAAAAGTAAAAATACGTGTGTTTTAAAAAAATTTACAGGATAGAAAGACAAAAACGAAAGAAAAATAATGATAAGTTTGATCTCAAAACTTTCCTCTCAAATCTTGGAGAAAAAGAAAGGAAGATTAAAAAAAATTAACCATTAAAATTTTCTACTGAAATTATTAAAATTATACAACTATCCAACCTTTTATTATAAATGATATATAGTTTTAAGTGGTATATTTATAAAAATGGTATATTTTCTTTATTTTCTCTTTTATTCAAGAACATGATTTTTTAATTTTTTTATACAGGTGGGTTAAGAGCATCTACAACCGATTATCTGAAATGACGAAGAATTAGAAGTCAAAATCTCCAAAGAAAATTAATATTCATATCCAACCGCCTATTCATTTCGTAGATTACAATATGAATTATATCCCTAAAACATTCAATATCTTTCATAAAATATTATATCTTTCTCTTATACGTTTAATTTCAGTGATTCTCATTATCTCATAAGAAAAAAAGAATATAAAATAATTTCTCTTTCACGAGTAAATCATTTTTGATTTATGAAAGTTCAAGAATCAAGTTCTAAACATAGAATTAACAATATGTGATCAATAACACTTAAGTCGGCATGTCATTGATACTGATAGAGAGGGAATTTACACACACTTGATATGATTTATGACATTAGTGATATTAATTAATAATTACTACTAGGCCAATTAAGAAATATCAAGAGGGTTACCTATACTTTAATATCTATAAAAATGGATTAAAAAATCAATTACATAATCGAGTGAAAATGTATTAGCATCATGTGTTTGTTTAATTTTTTTTTTAGTAAATTTGTAATTTCTATTAAATTTTAAAATAGGTTTTAGTAATCGGTATTTAAAATATTAAATATAATTGTAGTTCATAAGTTTCTATTAACTTCTCACTTTTGTTAAGAAATATTTCTTATCTTTAATTTTTTTGATTAATTTATATATTAAAAAAAATTGCGTTTCTTTGTATTACATGGGGTATTCAATAAACCTAAATGATGAATATTTTGAAGAAAATATATTCACAATTTTATTTCTTAGTGATGATGTAAATTATACAATTTGACCAAAATCAAAAGGAAATAATAAGTTTCATTTATTTAGATAAACAAATAATGAAAAAACAATCAAAGAATGAGTAGCGTAGCGGTCAGTAACATCCTTAGAAAGGACAGTGGATGACATCCATGTGTACCCGGATTCGATTCATGGGATGAACATGTGGCGATACCCTGATCATGGGTTTGCTCTCGGGTCGGTCCATGGTTGTCGAGGATTAGTTGGGTGCCCGTATGGATCCCAGATAACTCGTCGATTTTGTATCGGGACGTGTGCGTAAGTTTTCTGACGTTAAAAAAAAAAAAAAACAATAAAAAAACATATAATGGTTGATGATTTATAATGTAAAATATTTAAAAAAATGTGTATGACTTTATTTCAAGATTATTATTACCCCCAAAAACAGGTTCTTTGGGTTATTCTCCATCTCCATCATATCTATTAATATTCTCTAGTTATTCGATATCCAATAAAATTCTAAACTTGTGGAAGAATTCCTACTTTCATTTTTCTTTAGTTGTTGTGACTTAATTGTTTATTATTTTTCTATATAATATTACCCAACGTTTACATGTAACTAATGATATATGTTTGTAATTAAAATAATAAATTAGGTTAAATTTAGGATATACGTCTAATCATCTCACATTAGTAAACCATGTTTTTTTTATAATTAAATATACGGAAAGTGTTTGAATAGGGTTGGATTACGGTGAGAAGTACCAAATATGTGAGAAACGTGAAAACTGGTTATCAGCCGTTAGATGAGAAATTGACAAACATTTAATTTGGATCGGCTGAGATGCACTGATATGCACCAGATCAACTCTCTTTTAAGGCGCAATTCATGGGAGAGTATTTGATTAAAAGTGATCAACCGTTGAAAAACACTTCTCGTCAAAAATGACACTTCTCAATTGATCTCATATATCTAATAAGAAAAATATCTACTATCAATACACATATTATACTTGCTAAATCAAACACACACACACACACACACACATGAAAAGAGTTATATTTGGTGAGAACTGATTATTCACTGTCGATGATAAACAAATGCACATAAGGATGAGATGCACCAGATAAGATGCATCGAGATGCACTAGATCAATTCTTTTTTAAAGCACAATTCATGGGAGGGCATGAGATTAAAGTGATCAATGGTTCAGATCCACTTTTTACATTAACTTAANATCCTACGTCTATACACACACACACACACACACAATGTGTGTGTATGTATACAAATCGATTTTCTGTTGCAAACCTTACTCCGGCTAAACTTATTCCGGGGTCCACCAATGTGATGCATTTGTAATACCCAATAATTTCTAAACAGTAGAGCACAAATTTATGTAACAACACTGTACCCGATGCGATACCCACAATACATGCTGTGAACACCTTTCAAATCGGAAAACTAAATATTGCAACAGTATATATAATATTTTGCAGGTTTCACCATGTGAATCTGTGATACTAGTATGTGAGCAGCATGAACATGGTGGTGGATAGTATCAACATGATGTGCTAAAAAAAGACATGATATGAGAAAATCAATTGTAGTTGAGAAAATTATGGATAACTGTTAAAAAAGTTAATTTTAGGTTTCCATTAACTAATTTCAAAATTTTAATTAGAGAAATTAATATTACACCCTTTTATATGTTGATTAAACAATTGATCATACAATTATCACAAACATTATTTGATTAGGCCCACACGCATGTATATATGACCTGAATCTGGTCTGTATATGTTTTTGGGAACGTCAATTGTGTTTTCAAGTGGATATGATTGTCAAAAACATATAGTTCAATATTCGTACCAATATAAACTAATTAATGTGTGAAATGACATATGATTTAATTGAAATACTGTAGCAACTCATCAAAGATATAAAACGTGTTTAGACAAAGACAAAAACAATGGACTAAAAAGTAATTGACTAAAATTAAAGTTATCAATATCAAATAATTATAAGCAAGTAAAGCAACAAGTTGAACACAAGAAAACATTATATTTCTACAACAATAAGAAAAGAAATTGTACATCTATTTCTTAATATACAAAATATATATATGGGGTTGTTTTAGAAAAGTACAAAAGACAGTAATTTCAGACTTGGTATAAATTCGACATAACAATTCATTAATATAAACAATTTGATATATTACGTTTCTTGAGAGATCTTTTGTTTTCCTTTGTGAAACAGTTTTTTCAGACCAATGACCTAGATCCCTTTTCGGCTAACCAGTCCTCACATCATCCTTCGTGCCTTTACCACAACTTTACTCCTCACAAAACCTCTAGTAAACGAGTCTAATAAAACTAGTCTTTTGATTGTATCTCCAAAGACCCATCAACGATCTATATCTGATATAAATTACTGTATTTATTATAGTTCAATTTAATATAATATTATATTTTTAAAGCATACCTTTGTAGGGGTGGGATGGGGTAGGGGTTTGGTATGCCTAATTAGACATCAACTACTAACATATAAGATGCTCTATTAGGAGAATCATGCCTAAAAAGGCTTCACCTTCTCTTTATTGTTGACCTTTTGGTTTGGTCCATTGGCTCCATGGTCCAATAAGAGAAAGGTTCAAGTCTTGCAACAACTTTGTTCAAGTGGAAGGTATGGTCAAAAGTGTGTTTATGGGGGTTAAAGAAAAGTAATCAAAAGACCCTTTCATACCACCATTCTAAAACATTAAGTCATTCCCTTTTAAAGAAATTTCTTTCTTTTTATCAAGATTTTTATTGGTTTAAAAAAAGCTAGCTATCAAACAAATGAGTATTAATGAAATTATTAAGGGACTATATTGTTTACATGGGGCCATCCTTTTCTAAATGAGTGTTTAATTATTAGATTTTTATATTGATTCAGATAGATTTTTTTATACATAATTAAAGTTATAATGATTCGATCATACAACGTAATTATTAAAACTTATAAATGTTTACTTTTATATTGTAAAGGCATAAAAGTATTTAAGTGCATGTTAGTATTTGGATACTGTTCAAGAAAATGCTTATTATCGTTTAGGTTTGTTTGTTTTTGATTGATCACTAATTCGACTGTGCTCATGCTTTTAGATGTTTTGTTCTAGATGTTAACTTTATAACTTTATAACATTAAATTAAGCAAGATGCCCATAGTTTTCACCTTAAACACCTAAATAGGTAACGGGGAAAATCCACACGGAATCCTAACATTTAATACCTATTCAAAATACAACATTTGTATTCATATTCAATTGATATCAAACAGATTTGAATATATTCGTTTATGGTTATTTAAAAATTAAATTTCATCAGATGTTAAAACATGTATATAATTGTGCATNCACTTTTGGGGGCTAAACATGACCCCACTTAAATGTCCCTAGGCATGCGCACGGGAAGGCTCGAACTCGGTTAGGGCGCTATGAACCCCCTTAGCGATAACCAATCCTATACAATTGTGATAGCCTTGAGTATTAGTGCACATGTGCTATTTCATATGATATTCTTTTCGTCTAATGCTAATATTTAGAATATTATTAACACATATATGTTTCACAATGCGTTCCTTTCACATGCACACGGTTCATAAAGTGAACATCTTTTACTAGTTTATGAAACAAAAATATACATAAAAGAGTTTCACATTGTGAACTAAATATATATGAAACTATCACATTATGGGGAAAAAATATGTTAATAAATACATTAAATACTACCATTAGATCATAAGAAAAAAAACATGTGAAACAAAATTGTAAAGTAAAAGTTTTTCATGGTTCTCACAAATTTTGGAGTTTTCAAATGATTAATCCCCTACACACATGTGAAGAAATCGTGTAAGAAGTTGAGTTAACATGAGAAGTCAACCCTTGATGACTTTTAATCTCAAGCCCACCCATAAGTGTGCTTGATACAGGGATTGTTCTCGTGCATCTCATCCAATTTTGTATTAAACGGTTGATAGTCACTTCTCATTGGAACCGGCCCTATATATATATATATATGTGTGTGTGTGTGTGTGTGTGTATGTATATATATGTATGT
>LUCG01049720.1:4143-17415 GCA_001633085.1 Carthamus tinctorius | reverse complement strand
TGGAGGCTAGGGTTTGAAGTTCAGGATAAGGTGAAAACCGCGCTCATCGATATGTACGCAAAGAGCGGGTCGTTGACGGTGGCGAGAAACCTCTTCGAACGGTTAACGGAAAAACGGGTTGTTTCTTGGAACGCGATGATCACCGGGTATGCGATGCACGGCCGCGCTTTGGAAGCGCTTGATTTGTTCGAAAAAATGACCCGTGAAGCCGAACCCGATCACATAACGTTTGTGGGTGTGCTTTCGGCGTGTAATCACGGCGGGTTGTTAACCGAAGGACGGGAGTTTTTCGAAACTATGACACAAAAATACCGAATAATGCCGACCGTTCAGCATTATTCGTCTATGGTCGATCTAATCGGGCATTACGGCCGGTTAGACGAAGCTTATGATATGATCAAGAATATGATGATTAAGCCCGATTCCGGGATCTGGGGCGCGTTATTAAACTCGTGCAAGATTCACGGAAACGTCGAGCTCGGCGAGCTCGCGTTCGAGAAGCTAGTCGAGCTCGAGCCCGACGAGCCCGGGAACTACGTGATCATGTCGAACATCTATGCGCAATCGGGGCGATGGGACGGGGTCGGGAAGCTTCGGGATTTGATGACGAATAAGAAGCTGAAGAAAGACATTGCGTGTAGCTGGATTGAGGTGAACGGGAAATCGCACGGGTTTCTCTCGGGCGATATCTCGCACCCGATGTGTGACGAGATAAACGCGGAGCTCGAACGGGTCGAGAAACGGATGGCGGAAGCGGGATACGTGCCGAATACGGCACCGGTGTTTCACGATGTTGATGATGACGAGAAGAGGAGGATGGTGTGTCGGCATAGTGAGCGGTTGGCGATCGCGTTCGGGCTGATTAGCACGGCTGAACGGAGTAAGCTCTTGATCACGAAGAACCTTCGGGTTTGCGAGGATTGCCACGATGCGATTAAGTTCATATCGAAGATTACGGAAAGGGAGATCGTGTTTCGGGATGTGAATCGGTATCATCATTTTAAAGATGGGTTGTGTTCTTGTGGGGATTATTGGTGAGTGGTGAGCAGAAGGATCGCGTGAAAAGTTGAATTTAAGGTGAGAAACGTGAGAAGTAGGTCTAAACCGTTGATCATGAATTATGCTTTAGAAGAGAACTGCTTCGATGTATTTCAGTGCATCTTGTCCTCTAATATGCATCCACTTACGGTTCATAACCACTTCCTACATTTAACTTTAACTTCTCATCGAACCCGACCCCATTGGTGGTGGTTAGCATAGGGAAGTATTGATTTTTGGATTCTATAAGTTAATTTATTGATAATTTTGTACCATCTTTTTTAATTATAATCCTCATTAGAATTAATTTAAAATTATTAATTATTAATTGTTTAGAATTATTTTTACATCCGTTAATTTTGCAATATTTTTTTTTTATATTTTATGCAATATCTCTAGGTTACCAAATACCAAATGTGACACTTTTGAATATATTTATTTAAGTTACATAAAATTTAAATTTAAATTTATTTTGTTTAATACATAATAAACTTGTGTTAAATTATTTTAATACAATATTTAATTTAATTATTAATTGTATGTTTTGAAAATTTATTAATTAATTTAAATATGTAAGATTGATTAATTTTATTTTCATTTAAGTTACATCTTATGGTTCTTAGAATCATATATTATGTAGATTTATTTTGAAGGTTGTTTTAACAATTCATAATTTATAATGTACATATATAATATTCAACTTTAAATTATTTTAAATTAACATGTTATTAGAAGTTTGTTTAATAGTATATTATTTAACTTTCTATCTTGTTTATATTATTTAGCATGTTATATTGTTTTTTTAACGGCAAAAGAGGGGGAGCTAGGGAGAGAGTTTCGGCAAGGCCATAATCCTCCCCTAGCTAACTCAGATTGTTAGATAAGAAATTTATATTGTTTAATTTATATTGATAGGAAACTTGCTTTAATTATATTTTAAAATGTTGTAATTTAACTATTTTTTTAAGTTGTCGTTTTTTGTTATTGTACATGTTTATCATCTAGTTTTTACTAAATATGGTTTGTTCATTGCATCAGGTAGTTTATTAGCTATCATCTAGCTTATTCATTGGTTTGCCCAACATAGCCTAAATTGTTGTTTACTTAACGCTTATAAGTACTTGCCGGTGAATTTATCTTACGGGATGAACATGACAAGGACTAGAATCTTACCCGATAAGAGCGATGACATGAACCGAGAGTCTTACCTGGTAAGTGAGATTGGCGAATCTTACCCGACAAGAGCTTATCGGGTAATTTGTTGCTTATAATACCATTTTGAGAAACTAAAAAATTATCTGATATGGTTGATGGTATTGTTCAGTTTTATCGGTAAGTGCTTACCGTGTAAGTGTTTAAGTAAATGGCTCTTAAGGGTAATTACACCGTGGGGTGCATGTGGTTTGTTCTTCCAAGATATGTATATTGACCGTCGATGTATTATGCATTTCGTTATAAGGTGAGCTTATGACACTAACACCGTTAAAAAAACATTCGGTAACTCAAGGGTATATTTGTTAGTTTATCTACTAATTAGAAACAATTTTTAAATTACCACATAGAAAATGCCAAGTAAGGTACCAATCGCATCCACTACCTACCACTTCAATAACGACCAAACCAAATCATATGATCCAATTTAAACCAATCGATCATAGCAAGATGTCCAGTTGCAACCAAATCGAATCATATCCAAAATAGATTGGTCAGTTTTTGATATCAGTCCATAATCCCATAAAAACCTAACTAACCCAATCAAATAATAATCTAATTATCATCCAACTACCAGGCAAATAGTAAGTATATATAGTGATTAACATTTCACATTAATGTTTTTTAATTGATGTCTATACATATTATTTTTTATAAATTAAAAGAAATGACGAATAATTGGTTGAAATGATTGATTAATTGGTTGAAAACTGTATCAAAATATTGAATGAATCAAATTTAGTTCAATGGATAATCAATAGTAATATTCAATCGATGAATTGATTATCGACGTAATCCAATCATCAACCGAACCGGATCTTATTAGATATCCAATGTTAACTGGATCAGATTAGACGACAAAATGTAACATCCATCGGATTATCGGATCGGATCGGATCAACCCACCTAAATTCATTAGATTTTAACCGATGAACACCCATGCTAACAACGAGAGACCACTTTCAAGACAAAACAAAAACTACAAAGATGATTTGTGAACTTAATAAAATTCAGGTCCCGTTTTAGAATTCTCATTAAACCTCAAGGACCAAAACTGAAATTTACTCAAACTACAATTAAACTCGTTTATTCCATTCTGGTGAATCACCGGCACACCAAAATCGGAGCCTGCCCCGATTCACGCTATCTGGATTCTGGATTTTGAGTTCAATCGCCATTGATGGCCCCCTTCTTTTGCACCTGATTTCTGCTCAATCTTCACCGCTGAATCCTTCTGACCTACACACGTATCATCCTCAAGATCAATTTGTGGTCAGCTCATCACGAATCAGTTAAGGTTTTTCTTCAAAAATCATTGATCACACTGGCAGTTGAAAGCTGGCAAAAATATCCGCAGAGGTTCATTGAGACGGCAATAAGTAGAGGTAAGTTCGTACTCCATAGTTCTTAATTCGAGTGTAGATCTGTTGTGGTTTAATGCCTACAATTGAGTTTATGCGAAATTGAATGCTTTGATCATGTTAAATTTTCGTCTGAATCAGTTGAGGTTTTTCTTCAACGAACATTGATCACTGGCAATTGAAAGCTGGCAACAATATCCGCAGAGGTTCATTGAGACGGCAATAAATAAAGGTAAGTTTATAGTGTTTAATTTGAGTATAGATCTGTTGTGATTGCTGTGGTTTAATGCCTACAATTGAGTTTATGCGAAATTGAATGCTTGATCAATGATCATGTTGAATTTTTGTCTGAATCTGTAGGAATTTTGATGAGATTGATCCGTGTAGTTTGAGGATTTGGAAGATTTAAGTTATAGATTAGGCGATGGCTTGGTTTAGTGGGAAGGTTTCGTTAGGGAACTTTCCGGATTTAGCTGGAGCTGTTAACAAGTTCAGTGAGAGCGTGAAGAACATTGAGAAGAATTTTGATAGTGCTCTTGGATTTGAAGAGAAGGCTGGTGGTACTACTTCCACAACTGAAGGTACTTTCGTTGATACGATATTACCTTAAATTTGAAATTAAAGTTTCATGGATGCTTGTATGTTGCATACATGAAGAAATACAAATTAACAGAACATTAGTAACATCTCCTTTCAACACATTGTTTGGGTGTCCTTCACATTATATCCACTTATTAAACAAATATGTTGCCATGTTATAGTGACATTCCGCCCGCCATTTTCTGCATATGCTATCTTAGACACTCCAACTTTCTCAGGGATCTTTAGACATCTCTATGCCAATCAAGTTATGAGTTAGAGTGTTAGACAACATGAAAGTTCATAGGACTTTGAGATTTGATGGAATAAACAGGAACAATAGTGATCCACCGCTTGTGTGAATGTGATGGTCACATTAGTTCATTGACTATTGTTATTTTCTTGGTGGTGCTAGCTAAAGGTTTTGTGATTTTGTTGTTCAACATAAATCCAGTAGCCCAAACAAGATGTCCAGATAAAAATATCCATGCCCAGCTTTCAAATATGTATGTTTTAGTATGGTGTACTTCTATTCTTTTGTTTTGGAAAATGGCATGGATTGTGCCATCATTAGACTCGTTTACAGGTTTGCACCATGACTGCTATGGTGATACAAAAAGGTTTTTGGCTTTTAGGCAGTGGTTATTTTTGGAGCAGGGGACTTCAAAAACCAAAAGATATTTGTCTACGTATTTACTCTGATGCAATCATATATTCATTTTATTTATGGTTATTTTAGAAAGTCGATTATCTAAGAAGAGGTGAGTAATTATTTTTCTCTTTCTCCTATCGCGCTACCGTTAAGTTTTATCTATTATTTCTTACCAGCTTCAGGGTCATGGCCTGCCGATTTGATGGCCTTTATGGGACAGAAAGGTGAGGATGGCACTGTTGAGTCTGCGGAAAAACATGAATCTTCAAGTCCTAAACAGACATCCTTTTCCAAGGAAAAGGAAGGATCTCAGGCTGATAACTCGGCCAACTCTACTGATGAACATTACCAGGCTGTTATAGAAGAAAATGTAGACACTTCAAATCCTGAAGAGCATAAGGATCACCCTGTGAAAATAAACATCAAAGTTTTGGAGGAGGCTAATAGCGAAAAACCTGCAGCTGTAAATATTGAAGTTTTGGAGGAGGCTAATAGCAAAAAACCTGCGGAACCTAATATTGTACTTTCCGAGGATGCAGATATTGCTGACAAACCCCTCGAAAAAAACGTTGGACTTTCTGAGCATGCAGAGAATGTTGCTGAAAATTCTGCAGCAACAAGTATTGCAGTATCTGATGAGGCAACTACTGCTGCTGCCAGCCACAGTGAAGCTGAAGTTGATTCACAAGCAGAATTAAGTGCAGATCATGCTGAACAATCAGAGTTTGTGGATCATGTTCTCAATAGGGATAGCTCAGAATTTGGTTCTTCAAAAAAGTCTGAATCAATACAAGACGAGTCAACAAATCTATCAGATCAAGTTGTAGTTACCTCTGAGGTAAATGAAGTGCACCCTGCTCCTGATGTACCAAAGGATGAGGATGGACTAAAGATACAGTCAGAAGAGACTTCACAGGAAGTTCCTGCAGTTGAAGTGGTAAAACCCTCATATGGTGACCAAGATGGGATTGTGACTGAGCTAAATAATGAAGCCCAAGTGCAGTCATTACAAAGTTCAGGTGATGCGTCTTCGATGGTTCCTGATGTACTTCCAAAGGAAGACGATGCAAATGATGAAGTTCGTGTTCTAAGCCAGCTAACAAGTGATATTCAAAATGACATAAAGGAGCTACACTTGAGTTCAGAAAGCAATTCGTCTGACAATACAAATTATATGGTTGAACTTGAGAAGGTGAAGAAGGAGATGAAAATGATGGAGACTGCACTTCTAGGGGCTGCTCGACAATCTCAGGTATCGAAAAGTTAAACTGTTGGTTTATGTATATTTTTGATTCACTCATTTACTAAATCAACCTTGAAGAATGTAATCGCAACTCGGGGATGGAATATGTTAAATATTAGTTGAGAATCCGGTATGTCTCTATAGTAGAAGAGCATGAACATATTACTTGGAGCAAATGAAATGATAATACTGGGAACCTTCTGCTTTCAATAACCTGGATGCCAGTTTATGCATATTTTTAAATGATGGAAATGGGGCAGACTGGAGCTTTGTTAGTTTGTATGATGTTTTAGTAAATGTAAGTATATGCCAATTATTGTTTGTTATGAAGATTAAACAGTTATCATTAAAAGTTCGCCCCTGGTTCTTTTCTCCATCAAGGTTATTGCCTTGGATGAAATGGATTCAATTTTGCTTGAGATGTAAAGAGTCTGATGTTTCAGATTTCTACTCAAATATGACCAAAACTATTTAGTGTTATGAGATTCTTTTCCCTTTTGGCTGGGGTTCTCATATTAGGTCTATTTATGATAATAATCCATCAGCTCCAGCAACAATTTTTCCGGTAGTCATCTGTTGTATAATTTCTACTCCCTGGTGTGAATGATGGTTAAGATAAATATACAACACATTTTAATGTGTGTGTTCCTCACAGGATAAACATGGCTTTATCATCATTCTTTCACCACTATGCGTGGCCATATTTTTAGTACCACTTTTACTCTTTCCCTGCAGTCTCCAGGAACATCACAAGCTTCAAATGTTTTATTTGATTAAAAGATCAGAAGTAAGAACCATGCGGTTAAAATTTTGTTTTATCCATGCTTATAAGTTATATGTCTAATTAATAAACCACGTCTCTGAGTAATTTCGCATGGACCTTTAGGCACTTTGTTATCTGGATGAAAATAGTTTCGTCTTTGAGCCTGTCGGTAGTTACTGATAAGTTATTTAAATTTCATTTAATCCGATACAGAAAAGTAAATTACTAAATTTGTTATTCATCATAGTCATATTTTAATATTGTCATTTGTTGAAAACAGCTTATCAGTATTGGTGTTTGATGTTTGAATTTATTTCCTTGATGGTGAAATGTTGATTTTTGCTTCTATATCTTGGAGAATACATTACCTTCGCAACAGTTTTTTTTTTTTTTATTATTATTATTGAAGTTCAACCATTATTATTATCTGTTAACAGGCAAAAGCTGATGAAATTGCAAAATTGATGACCGAGAATGAGGAACTTAAGTCTATAATTGAGGATCATAGGGTAATTCAAGTTCAACTTATTCTTTTTATGGTTTGCATATTGTTTCTGATTTTCTTTATAGAATTTTACCATTGTCATAAAATAAAATCAACACAAGTTTCTCTAGAAGAGGTGCTACCTGAAATAACATTTCCTAGTTATGTACTTATTCCCCTTACATAGTCTGTCCTCTTGAGGCCACATAAAATATAGTTGCCCATCCTTTCTTAGTACCTTTATTAACAAACGGTCTTATTATCATAAAGGGGCTGTGGAAAGAAGCTTACATAGTTTTGAAAATTGTGAAAAGTTACTCCAGTCAAACTATCATGTCACTTCGGTGCAGTTGCTGCCTGAACTTTTGACCAACCGTGCTTCTCTTTTGTTATTCGTCCTTTTTCTTCTTCTTCTAATCCCTCTCTTTCGCATTAAACAGAGAAAATCAAATGAAGCGGATATTGAGTCTCTACGAGAAGAGTACCATCAAAGAGTCTCAACTCTTGAAAGAAAGGTAAACAAATTGTATATTTGAAACTTTATTTTTATGTTAAGGGTTTTCATTCATAGGAGCATGGTTAAGAAAGGTCTTTAAAGCAGGTCAAAAATACTTGTGCTGCATTTAATCATCAAAATGTCTCAACTCTTGAAGAAGAAGAAGCTAGATAGTTAATATTCTTCAAATTATTGTCAAGCTTAATGATTTATTCTTAAGCATCGTAGCAAGAATTAACTGGGTGCACATAAATCCATTAATGCTGCTGATATACTTATGTTGGTTGCTATATTCTAACTCTTAGCTTCACTACAGGTTTATGCTCTCACAAGGGAAAGAGATACACTACGCAGAGAGCAAAATAAGAAAAGTGATGCTGCTGCTCTTCTGAAAGAAAAAGATGAAATAATTACTCAAGTTATGGCAGAAGGTAATATATGGCTTTAAATGTTTAACAGGAGGTGTCCCATGATTCTATTTGAATCTGTGTTTCCACATTGCATTGAAGGTCGTCCAAAAGCGTATATGTATGAGTTGCGAGTGTCATTGATTGATATGGGCTTGCGGACTGAAATCAGGATTGTTAGATTTCAGATGTTTTCTCAACAACTTTAAATGTTTTGAATCTGGTTTTAACTGCTTACATGATATTTGCAGCTTCTGCTACCGAGATATATTTTCAAATTTTACGTAAGACTACATCTTTTATCATATAAATGATGGTGCTTTTCATATTCATTCATTTAGGTGAAGCGCTTTCAAAGAAACAAGCTGCTCAAGAAGCTCAAATGAGGAAACTGCGGGCACAGGTATACAACAAAGATATTACTGCCTTTCCATTTGGCTGAAACTGTTGCTCTTGACATTCTAATATGTAAGGATTATTTTGTGTGAAAGCTAGATCAGGGAGCTTGAAGAAGAGAAGAAAGGATTGATTGCCAAACTGCAGGTAATCTCTTCTCCAGCTTAATGGTTAACATATAGAAGCTGAATTAGTTTCCTCGAGTGTGTGTAGTCTTTATAAAAGGGTGAGAAAGGAACTACACTGAACGTGTGTCAGTGGTTTTAGACCCTCATGATCACCTTTCCTCCATTTCATAGTCATTTTTGTTTTCCACTTTTTGATGCTTGTTGTCTTGATATAATACGATATAAAATATTTGTCCAGGGAACTCCAACAATTATAAAAGCATTTAAGCACGCTACAAGCTTATATCTAATGCAAAAAAAATGTATGAAAGTTAAACTGTTACGGATATGACCAAGGTTCAAAATGGCGTAAGGCGTGGCGTGGTGGCGAAGTCAAGCCTCAAGCCTTACGCGCCACGGCGAGGACATACGTTTTTCAACGCATGACATAAAGCAGCAATTTTTTATGTCATATATAGAATTATGTATATACATATATGTTTTATATATAGTATTCTAATCAAATTATGATATTAAAGAATGCACATTCATATTAGAAGAAGAAAAATAATATAAAATTTTATTATAAAAATAGTTTTTGATTGAATACTTAGAACATAACTTAGGAAGGTAATTTTACAACTTCGTTTTAATTGTGAGACCATCACGTTTATGAATTCATGAAACTATGAGTGATGTGATAAGATAAATTCATAAAAATGTAAAATCTAAAGTTAAAAATGTAAAAACACAAAAGATAAAAATATCAACAATAAAAATCTTTTTTTTTTTGAAAAAAGGTCACATCTTACCAAAAACACGCCTTACAGAAATGTTATTGGCCATTCCATAACGGTGGAGACGTGTCTTACGCCATGGCATGCCTTTTTGAACACTGGTTATGACAGGTCCATTTTTACTGTACTCAACCAGTATAGCAAGAAACAGAGCAGAGGACACATAGATGTGAATCATATGATTACAATCATTCGACTCATTTCCACTTTCTTTGCTGATTATTATTCCTTTTTTACTTATTGTTGTTAATGTTGCTTATCCTTTTCAATTACTTTCCAGGTTGAAGAGAATAAAGTAGAGAGCATAAAGAGGGATAAGGCAGCCACAGAGAAACTACTGCAAGAAACAATAGAGAAAAACCAGGCTGAACTTGCTACACAAAAAGAATACTATTCGAATGCATTGGCTGCAGCTAAGGAAGCTGAAGCATTAGCAGAGGCACAAGCTAACAGTGAAGCCAGGACTGAACTTCAGAGTCACTTAAGAGAGGCTGAGGAACGTGAAGTCATGTTAGTTCAAACTCTAGAAGAGTTGAGGCAAACTCTGAGCAGAACAGAGCAGCAGGTTTCGATTTGGAACGTTTAAATTGCATGTACTACTTGGTAAATATGTCGTAATAACTAAATTTCATTTTTTGCAGGCAGTTTTTAGAGAAGAGATGCTTAGGAGAGACATTGAGGACCTTCAAAAAAGATACCAAGTAAATCCAGCTTTCATAATATTTTAGCATATCAATCTTATGTTAATACATGAATACGTTGCTACCCAGGGGTTGTTTGTTTACCTCTTAACAGTTCCTTAAAAAGACAACCTCTGAATTGCTAAGTGGTAAATCTTGTTTGGCAAAAAAAGGACTGCCTCTTAATGGTTCTAAAACCCTCTAAATGATTTTGTAAATTGGGCCCCCTTAACCATTCAGCACCTTGATTTCATCCTCATCAATTACCAAACAACCATATTTCATTTTGTACTATATCATAAGAGCCTCTTAATCATTCCGACCACTTAATCATCCAGCACCAAACCATTCAGCAACTGCCAAAACTAAATGTATTATTTGTCTAGGCAAGCGAGCGTAGATGCGAAGAGTTGGTCATGCAAGTTCCTGATTCTACTAGACCTCTTTTAAGGCAGATAGAAGCTATGCAGGTTTGTTTTCTTTTCAAACTTCATTTCTGATCTCTAATGGTTCTTTTGCTGACCCCACTTCATGTAATAGGAAACTACTGCTAGAAGAGCAGAAGCTTGGACTGCTGTTGAGAGATCACTAACCTCGCGGCTTCAGGTGCTAGAAATTAAGTTATTTGTTTACATCTTAATAGTTCCATTAAGAGGCAACCTCTGAATCGCTAAGAGGTGAATCTTGTTTGGCAAAAAAAGTCCGTCTCTTAATGGTTCTAAAACCCTCTGAATGATTGTGTACCTTGGGTACCATTCAGCACCCCAATTTCATTCTAAACAATTACCAAACAACCATATTTCCTTTTGCACTATATCATAGGAGGCTCTTAATCATTCAGACGACTGAATCGTTCTGCACCAAACCATTAAATCATTTTTCTTCATTTCAAAGGCATCCCTAATATTTTGAATTTGAAGGAAGCGGAGGCCAAATCTGCAGCTGCAGAGGAAAGAGAGAACTCTGTAAACGAACGTTTATCCCAAACTTTATCTCGAATAAATGTTCTTGAAGTTCAGGTGATTCTACTCGTTGATTGGTTGCGTTTTGCTTCAACTTTATAGCAACCATTATCTTACCATTAAAATTTGTTGCAGATATCATGTTTAAGAGCTGAACAAACACAATTAACTAGGTCCCTTGAGAAGGAAAGACAGAAAGCAGCAGAAAATCGGCAGGAGTACCTAGCACTAAAAGAGGAGGCTGATACGCATGAAGATCATGTGAAACGACTTGAAGAAGAGATGAGGGATCTCAAGAGAAAACATAAGCAAGAGCTACAAGAAGCATTGACCCACCAGGAACTTCTCCAGCAGGTAGCACTTTTAGTCCCTTTAATTTTAGTAAGATTTACAGATAGATACATATATTCCGTGAAAGAAATTGTTGAGCATAGTGCAGTATACCCGTGCAAACATGGTTTTTCTATATAATTTGGAAATAATCTCTTGACTTGACATGGCGATCCGTATTTAGACGTTTGAGTCCATTAGGTGAATGTACCATAAATGAGCTTGTAATTAAATCCATGACCAGAATGAGTATGAAGCCATTTTTCTTTTAATAGGCCAGGAGGTCATAGGTTTAATTAAAATCTCATTTAAGGTTATATACCTAAATGTCCAAGTTTATATTTTGAGGCATCTAACCGTTAAACAACTGAAGTTCTACTATAAGTCCAAATAAAATAAATAAATTCACATTTTAAACACAAAACTTGAAATCCAAAAAAATGCCAAGAAAAACACATTCCAAATGATGGTTAATGAATCTTATGTTAACCTTCAATCCTTCCAACATCTTAAATATGTAATTTGAAGTTTGAACTTTCTCTCTTTTTATTTTATCATTTATTTACAAAATCTATTATGTATGCCGCCTCCTCCTGAGTTTTTTCTTGCTATTATGCGAGAGGTAAACATCTTACTGCCAATGCCACCAGAAAGTTGCATCAGTGAATGCTTTGAGGACTATTTGTTCCAACATTTTATTTTGTATTTGTTACTAAATTCTCTGTTAACGCAAAAAAAATATTTCAGAGTTATATAAAGTATGTCCTTGATGATGATTACAGGATATAGAACGTGAGAAAGCTGCACGTTTAGAACTAGAAACCACAACTCGCCTTCAGTCTTCTATCGTTCCTGAGCAAAGTCCCATACCCAGAACCAAGTCATCCTACGAAAATGGTAAATAAGATATTTATTCTACATGAGAAAATTCAAATAAGAAGTATAAATATTTTGAGAACTTGGAAACCAACTATTTCATGTATTATTCATGATGAATAACCCCAAATATTATGCATTTTATCATGAATATCATGTATATTCATTATGAATAACTTTCATCATGGATATGTATCATGACGTTCATCATGAATAAAGCATGATAAATGATTAGTTGGTTCACAGGTTCTCAAAATCCTGTCGTTACTCTCTAATTGTGATCCATTTTTCTCTTATTTTGTTTCTAATTTGTGGACCTCATGTGCAGGCTTGAGTCGCAGACTTTCAGGAACTAGCAGTTTAGGTAGTATGGAGGAAAGTTTTTATCTGCAGGCATCTTTGGATTCGTCTGATACTTTCTCTGAAAGGAGAAATCCTGGAGAACCTACCATGAACTCGTATTATTTAAAGAGTATGACTCCAAATGCTTTTGAAGCCGCACTGCGTCAAAAGGAGGGTGAACTTGCATCTTATATGTCTAGATTGGTATGAATAGATTCTGAATTATTGATGAAACTGATATATGTATATATAGGGAAGTTCCTCGTTAGGAACCTGGGAGCCGCCTACGCTCCACGTGTCCCTCTTTAGGATGAATAATACATTCTTGACGAATATGGATGTGTTATTAACGATGAATCACACATTCATGATGAATACACGTCCATATTCCTGATGAATATGACACGTGTCGTGCTGTCCACCGGTTCCTAACGGAACCTGCCCCTATGTGTATACATACATAGGGGTGGGTTCAAATGTGAACCACTTTTTGGTTGTGAACGTGAGGACAACCGAGAGCGCGACACGTGGCGATAACTAGGCGTCG
>LUCG01049704.1:185-13587 GCA_001633085.1 Carthamus tinctorius | reverse complement strand
TATGGGTGTGGATGAATGGTATGGTGGTGGTAAGGTGAGTGGTAAAGCTGATATGGCGCTGATGTGACAGCTGGTATGAGTGGTATGACTGTGGATCGACTAACAAAAGGTTGCTTCTTTTTCTTTCTGAACATTTATTAAACAGTTCTAGAGTGGGCAAGGACAAATTATCAAACTCATAAAAAAAATTCAATTATTATTTTTTAGATATATTTTGTAACTAGTAATATTTTATTGCATTTTATTTTATTGGTTACTTATATAATAATTTTATTAGTTTATATAGTTTAATTTGTTTTTATTTACATTATATATTATATATAAGAGGAAGAGACAGCCTCAAAGAAAAACAATAACTAAAAATAATACGAAAATGGTCAAATTATATAGAAAACCATATGCAACTATACACTAACAGCTAACACAAGGGTGTGCGAGCCACCGACCTCAGGTCGAACAAAATCGTATAAATCATATGTGATTTTACACGTGATTTCTATGTGAAATTATATTTAATTCAACCATTTTCTTATCATCTTATCTGGTCAGTGTTCTCGTATGAACATGTTTCTCTCTCTATATATAATTGGAATTTTAACTCACTTTGATATACAAGAAGTTTCAAGTTGTACGAATTCGATTCTCATAATTCATTTTCGACAGAGTTTCTCGTTACATAAATGCAGTGGAAAAAAATGTTACATGTTGGCTGCAAGACACCTCTCCATTGCCAGGGCCGACTCCCTGAATTGTTGGAGATGGACATCAATAGCAGAGTCAAGGTACATTTCGTTTTATATTAGGAAGTTGATTCAAATAGTCATTCCATACACCTAAATTGGTTTCCTAATCACTTTTTTCTTGGGTTTAACCATATGTCGCTACATCCGCAATATTTAGGTCCGTAATTTGCGGCCTAGCAAAAAAACAGGAAAAAAATATTATACGATCGATTTTCCTTTATAAAATTACAGACATAGATTCCCAATTGCGAACCCAAGTATAAAAAAAATTATTTCCTAAAGGAAAATTGACCAGATCTTATTTTTTGTTTCTTTTAGCGGCCAACAAATTAGGGACCTAGATATTATGTAGTGATATTTGGGTAAACTCGGGAAATAAATGACTAAGAGATAATGTCAAGTGTATAATGTCTATTTGAGTCAATTTCCCTGATTAATACGATATCTTATTGTTGGTTGTATAATTATAAAATTTAATTGTTTCCTCGCATTTTGAGCTATAGATTTCCAGAGGCTGCCGAACTTATCTCCGAGTGTTTACTTGAAGTCAATGGCAAGATCGATACTTCCATTTTATCTCCGAGTACAACTTATGCTGCTCACCTAGTGTTTAAAACAAAACCTAACGCTTATGGCTTCGAGTACCAACCTGTAGAGGTCAGTATTGGTCCTCATGGTGATAAGTGTCAAACACAGATGATGTACTTGGACCCTCAAGCCGGGCTAAGACGTAGATTACGACCAAGGAGACGAACTGGGTTGTTTAGCAGAGGAGTGTTCGCATATTATGATGCAGTGCCTCCTCCTTCAAAGGAAAATGGTCCAAAAGTGAGAGAAGACGGATGGTTAGAGATTGAGATTGGGGAGTATTTTAACGAAGAAGGAGATGAGACAGAACTTAAGATGAGCGTAATGGAGGTGAGGGGAGGTAATTGGAAGTCGGGGCTTATTATTCAAGGGATCGAAATTCGACCGAAGGATTTTGTGCAAGAAAGTAGAAAAAAGCCAATAATCGAAGAATAAAAGGAAAGATATGTTATGTTTTTTTTCTTCTTTCGTATTGTTTGAAGTATTTATAGTTGGTTTATTTTTGTTTCTAAGACTGAGGATAGCATAGCTGTTGGAGCAACAAAAATACTAAAATTCAACTTTTTTCCATTCTAATAGTTACTATTAGAGATGCTCTCAAATCCTTAAAAAATGTTATTAATTATGACATGCGTTTAATTGTTATATGTCAAGCCATTAAGATATTATACTATTTGTTGCTTTCAAAAGAATTCTTTATTTGTTGCTTTCAAAAGAATTCTTTATTCATGTTGATGCGGGTTTGTCATTTGATAAAAATAAGTAAATGTTTATAAACAATTAAATTTATAGGATTAAATAATTGTGTATCTTAAATAAAAATATTAAAATAGATTCATATAACATACTTAACATCTTAATAAGTTTTTTATGACATTTTTTAGATAAAATGATGTACTTTTTATGAGACATTACTTGAACCAGTGTGTTACAAAAGAAATGTGTGTTAGTAGGACACTTTTAAATTAAATGGTAAAAAAACTAATATGACTCTTTATTTAAAATGTCTTCTACAATTGTTAAAATATTCAAAAGTTTCTTATAAATTTATTGTAACTTTTCTTTTACTTAGTTAGGCCATATAATTGTCTGGTTCTATAAAGTTAGACAATTTATTACGATATTTAGACATTTTTTACATTTTATAAACCCAGGTTTATCATATTATATTAAATGTAAGAAAATATAAACTATATTATTTAACAAAAATCTATAAAACCGTAGCATAATTTTATAAAGTTCAAGGAAAAACGAGCTAAGGAAGTTTGGTTCACAAAATGGAATTTGGTGGAATTGAAATCCACCAAAAGAATTGAAATGAAATTTGATGTAATTTGTCGAGAAGTTTTTGGTTGGTAGGGAATTGGAATGGAAATTCCCTCGAATTGGAATCTTCCTCTTTGTTTATCATAATGTAGGTTTGAAATTGATATAAAATAACATTGAATGGCCAAAATACCTATTTATTACATTTTCATACCTTTTTTGCTTAACGTATATAATGATAATGTTAACTGATGGGGGTGTTGGTTGTAACGAATGCAGTAGCGTCGGTGGGTGGATAAGTGGGGGTAGCGGCTGTGATGATGAAGCTTGTGGCTTGGTAGGGTTAGCGTAGGGGTGGGGTGAAGTGAGCGGTGACAATTGTGACTAGTATAATAGTAGCTTGGTTAGCAGGTTGGGGTGAGTAGGTCGTAGGTTGTGACAGTGGTAATATTAGTTTGGTGGTAGATGGGGGTAAGGTGGTTGTAAGGTTGGGGTGGGGTGGCAGATGCGATAGTAGCAGCAGTAGGGTGGTGGTGGTAGGGTTTAGGGTAAGGTAGGGTGGAGTCTGTGTTGGTTACAACGGTGAACAGTTGTGGCGTGAGGGCCATAAGACGGGTAAGCAAGGAGTAGGTGGTGGTGTTTAAATTGAATACAAAGATTATGTTTCCAAAACCAAATGATAAAATTCTTATAATTTTTTATATGGATAAAATTCCAGTCGTTCAATTATGTTAAAGAAAAATGAAATCATTAATTTGTGAAATTCAGAGAGCTTGCAAAATCCCATTCATTCTAAAAAGTAAACGATACAACGAAATTAGAATTTGGTAAAAGGAATCGACCATGAACCAAATAAAGTATCTACATAAAGAAGGTCGTGGTGGATACCCCATTTCGATCATTTTGGCATTATCAATATGTATTATACATATAATCTATACTCCTTTATAAAGCGGATTTAGCAGATTTACTAAAAGTCTTAAAAACAACTTTTAATACACTAGGTACAACTAAGTTGCTTTGCTATATTATTGATTTGAGCTTTGAGGTAAGGTACTTAATATGGAGATTTATTTGAGTTATTGATTTTTGTTCTTGTTTTTGTGTTTTATTTTGATTTTGATGACGATTTTGCAGGTTAACTTCACTTTTTTGCATCAGATTTCCAACATCACTATTTGAAATTGGAGATCTGTTTTGAATATGAATTCTGCTCACTATATTTTCTCAAGTTGCCAATTTGTTTTGGATAATGTTCTTGGAACTGTTTCTGCAAAGTCTAGTGTGGATTGTTTATTTTGCAATTTTTTTCTATTGTTCAATCGAATGGTCTCTTTCCAAGATTGATGATACTACTGTCAATAGGTTATTAGTACAGATTCGGACTTCATCTTTTGTCTACAAGACTTTGTGGCTGCTTCTTCATGCCCCTATATGGTTTTTGTTTGCAACGATTTTGGTCTAGATGTTGTGTTGCTCAATTTATGAAGTTTATGGTTTCATCTTGGGATTGTTCACTTTTTGTCAATTTCTTAATTTTGTATCTCATGGAGCTTTCTGTTCGAAGGCTTATCATTTCGGTTTCAATAGTGAATATTTAAACTTTAGGCTGCTAATGAACTTTTCCAGAATAGTGTTTTGAATAGTTTGCTACCAATTCGCATGGGTTATAAGGATGTGGTATTACAATTTCATATGCAGGATCTTGATTTCTATAATTTGTATTACAATTTCATATGGGTTATAAGGATGTATTCCTTCTATATATCATTGCATAAATACATATAGATATTTCGCATGCGACCGCTCTTAAACTGGTAAGTTTTTTTGATTTATTTAACGTTCTATTTTGTTTGCACAATCCTGAATAGAATCAAGATTTATTTGATGTTTGATATCTTATGCAGCCTCTTTCTAGTTATCGCATTTCAGACATGAATCAGAGGAATTTCTTGGTAAGCAAGAATTAGGTTTTTTGTAAGCATTCCACAGATATTTGGTATAGATAGGGTGGAGATTGGAAAATTTTTTGTTTGTTCAAAGATTTGGTTGATTTTTTAGTTTTTGTTTAATTTCAAACACTCTAAAGATTTGTTTCAAAAACTTAAAAACTTGTATTGGTCATTTTTCGGGTTTATCCATCGTTCCATAGAGATTAGCAACGGTGGGTCCGTATGAAGGCTATGATTTATTTCAATGCTTTATTCATACACAGCTTGTGGTTTCATTTCGATCCATCGTTTTACTTTTTTAGAAGCATGTTTTGTCGTTTACTTTATCAAACTTATAGAAATTTCTCCATCTCGATTTGACTGTCTTTTTTTGTACTTTTTTTTTTCAATTGCCTTATCAGATTTGTTTGCCTTCATTTTCCAATGAAGCTAGAAGGTAACAAGTTATATAATTTTTAACCCCATTTTGCTAACAATAAAAATGCTAAAAATACTTTGATGTTTGATTTTAGAGAATCGATTTCAGAGATCATATTACGTCTATTATTTTACTTGCGATGGTTATTACGTGTTTGTTGAAAGCCCTCAAAGAACATAATTTTGTTATTCCATGTTGGACACCAAGGTGGATTGTTTATCATTTAACAACCATCGGACTACAATATAACAACCATTAGACGGGTGTTGCATAATACATATTCCTCTTTTCATAGCATTGTTTTTTTCTTTATCTTTTTTTCCCTTTCGTTCGGTGGAAGTCATGTACAACGTGGTATGGCTTGTGCCACATTACCTTAATTAGCTAAATAAACCGTTTTGATCTTAACGGTATGCGGAGAACATATTGATTTCTTCAATTTTTTCTTTTTGAGATTGTGATTCAGTAAGTGACAAATGCCAAAATCCTAATGAAATTTTTTATTAATTGCGTCTATGTTAGATATTCATTTGGCTTTTAGGCATTGTGTTTGTCTATGTTAGTAACATGAATGCTTTTATGGGTTTTAGGTCTATTTTGCTTAGGATTTCATGTGTTGTTGATCTTAATTTAGTTCAGACGGTTATGTGGATTTAACATTTCCAATTTGCATGAAAACTTTGCATGTCATATCTTCAAGTTAATCTATTGTTGAATGTTATTTTCTCTCTTAAATATATCATCTGTTTTGTTATTTTGATTAAGGGGCGGTGGCACTCATTTAGTTCTTGCTGATCTAACATTTGAAGTTCCAGAGATCTACGCTTGAGAAATAACTGTAGCCTACTGCCTTACCCTTTTTTTATACATGGTTGTGTTATGATGTTCTAAATTGCTTTTGATACTTGTATTTTATAGTGGTTCATTTCTGTTTGATTTGTCTGCACATCTTATTAACGAATTTCTATTTTTTGCTGCCATAGAATAATACTTTCGAAGATGGTGGATTATTCAAGGTAAGCTTCTCCATTTCCATCCTGCTTCTTTTATGGTTCCGTTCAAGTAGGGGGCTGTAACATCCCATATATATATATATTAAGAATTTAAAATGAAGTGTTCTATAAGTGTAAGGGTGGTGTGGTAAAAGCATTCTACCTTGGAGGACTTATAGTGAAAATTTTATGATTCATTTGGGGTCTCCCACATTCGTATCCTATTAGAAAGAAAAGAGAGAGAGAGAGAGAAAATGTGTGTGAGAGAGAAAAAGAAGAAGACATATCTTGGAGAAAAAGAAAAGGGTTTCATGGAGATTTGGAGAAACAATTGGTGGAATTTATGAAAAGGAAGAAGCATGGTGGTCTTCAAAAGGTAAATTATTACTTCTTTCTCCATCTCTATCTTCTTCATGGCTAAAATCTAGGTTCATGCTAGAAATGGGTTTATTTTAAGGGTTTTCTTGAGTATGGAGGAATATTATGTCAAAGATGACTTTTGGTTTATATTTTGGGAGAAATTAAGAGTTCAATAATCTTGAGTGGAGTTTTGGGTTTTGAAATATTTTCATGTTTGTGAAATTTTAATGGAGTTGTCTTCTTCTTGAGTTATCAAGCTTTTAAGCTTTTATGAAATGGTGGGTTTTGAGGAATGGTAATGAAATGGATGGATCCATCTTATTTTTTTTTACCAAATCCTTTGTTTGCGAATGGAGATTTTGATGGAAATCCATCCATGGGGATTTGATCCCTTAATAGTTGAAATAAGATTGGGATATGTATAAGCTTTAATTACAACATCTATGGGGCTAAAATGAAGATTGGGAACTTGGAAAATCAAGAAAAATAGCAAAAGGGGGAAGAAAGTCGTGCAGGGGTAAAACAGTGCCAGGCGCGGGTTTGCGCACGGGTTTGGCCGCGTAGCACCCCGCCGGCGTGGGTTTTTGGTTCAGCCGCGGGTACGACGCAGGTTTGGCCGCGAGCCAACCCGATACCCCTGTTTTAGTTTTTGATGTTTTTGTTTTTTCGTCGTTTCGTGCCGGATTCGATGCCTAGTTTAGGGGTTTATCTAAGGGTATTATTAGGGGAATACTAAGAGTTTTTAGAGGAGTTTTAACACCTTTTAATGTGCATCCAATTCAGGTTTCGATTTGGTTTTTTTCGACGTTTTGAGAGTTTATTAAGTCATCGAGCATCAGGTGAGTTCCCTACCCTTAAATCCTTTCTAAATGAAAATGTTTGAATGTTTTAGAACTTGTTCCGCTCATGAATATTTGCGAAATGTTATTTGATTGGATTGTGAATGCTTTATGAAAATGAATGTTTTGGAAGATGTTGTTTTTGAGTGCGTTGTCATGGTAGAGTACCTCGGGGTTCGTTGGACCTCGGGGGAAGGACATGCCTAGGCCATGAAGGTAATTCGTGGTCTAGGGGCACCGTTTGGGTGTGGGATGGCACTGTGTGTGCGGAAGCCTTTTATATCGTGAAGGGAATGCGATAATTAGCCTACCATGTACAGCAAACTCTATTTATGTGGAAACAAATGTTATGAGCTCATACTTGTCGACTACCATATGTTTACTTGTTTAAATGTTTTTATACTAACGTTTTTGGGGAACTCACTAGACCATCGGTCTAACCCACTCTATTTTCAAACTAAAAATCCTTTTCAGGTAAGGGTATGTTAGAGAGGAATGCGAAAGGCAATGATAGAGCTCGTGAGTAGCATGGGGAGTCATCTTATTTACTTTAGTCGTCATTCCAATAATTCTAAGCTGTGTAGATGTTATTTCGCAGTAAACTATGAGCTAGACGCGTGTAGTTGAGATACTATACTTAGTATGAGTTTGATACCACTTTTAGCCGGTTTGGGCTTCAGACTTGTGATGGGTTTTACTTAAATCATGAAACTTGCATAGTTATTATGTCATGTGCTCTTTTGGATTTTTGGGTCGTCACAAATGGTATCCGAGCCTTAGTTTAAGGGATTTAGGTATCACTATGAACCTAGACTTAAACTGTTGAATAGGGAACAACTGAGAATTTGGAAACTTTAGGTGGACCTGTCAGTGTCGGTATCTATAGGATGGTGAGAACTATCACGTGCGATAAATTTGCGATTACACCTGGCCAGTGTAGTTGAGAATTTATTTGTACATGTGGGTGCTTACCTAGGGAGATGAGCGTTGATAGTATACTATGTGGAAAAATTTAGCATTGTATAGATTGAATCAATGTAAAGGGTTGTATGGAATTATTTTGGCATAAATGATGTTATCACCTCTTAGGGAGTAATGTTCAGGATGAAACATTCTGTCTAGTATTAAATATCGTTGAGTTCAAAAGGGAAGAATATTTACTTAGAGATGATTCCTAGTTCTTGTAAGTCTTTCTTTAGGATCCCGTTTTGACGATCGGTTGGGGAAAACTCAAAATTATAAAATTAAGTTTGGACTTAGTAGTGAGGAGCTATTGAGGCACGAATCACTTTGGTAGATAGGGTGAAGTGGATCGGTATTGAGAAACCTTAGGAATTGTTGGTCTATGCAAGCAACACATCGAGTCCGGAAATATAGGAACCTTGTAGAGTGACTTTCGAGTATGTTGTTAGAGGCAAGAGCTCAAATCAACCTGGATTATGAGCGGTTCAACTGTTTGTGTGGTGATAGGTCGTTGATTGTAGGGTTGCATTGGGTGCAAAGGGTGACCTATATAGAGTGAGTAGCCTTCGTCATGATTTGAAGTTCATGCATTATGTTTTTGTTACAAAACTCGATTACGAAATGTGTTCTTTAAACGGGTGCATACGAATTTCACTCTTATTTTAAACAGTTGTGAAATCCTATTTATTTGGAAAGACAACTTATTTAAACAAAGAAGTTGACATCAATGTTTTGTTTATAGCATGCAATAAACTGGTGCTTTTTTGTTAATTGATTTTAACAAGTTATATAAGGGTTTATACGTCATGGTAGAGTACCTTGTGGTTGCGAGGCCACTTGGGAAGGACATACTCATTGGTTGTTTGGTCATGAGTTTACTTTATGACCTAGGGGTTGCTCCTATGGGAGTGGGATTTATTTATTTTTTTTCCATCGCAAAGAAAGTTGCGACGAGGGATTCCTACCATGTACGGATATACTCTTGTTGTTCGAAATGTTTTTACAAGAAAGTCGTGAGGGATCAATCCTCAAGGTCGTTGAGACTGACTATTGGGACATCGTGGTGTCGAGTCATGTATACCTAATTGTGTAACATAACATGTTATTTAAGGCATTAGCTTTCAAACTTGTAAAATGATTTATATCAACCAATAACCATGCATGAAGGCTACAAACTCGCTAGGTTGGGAGGATTGATTTATAAGGAGGAGGTTATGAGAGTAGGAATGTAATGATCCAGATGTGGACGGTTGATTTCTGATTTTTGTTGTTTCGGTTAGTAAAATGCGACAATTGTTTAGAACTTCATTTTGTTGACGAGAGTAATAGGGGTAATAAAGTAATTTATACTCCATCACGGTATTTAGAGGCATATCCGTTAGAAACGGGTATAACTGAGGTAATCTTAAGTAACAGAAATATTTTATTAGTAACAAGATTTTATATATCAACGTGATATTGAACGGAGTACAGGCGATGGCAAGCCAAAGCTTGGCGGAGATTTAATAGTGGACTTTGTATCAATCGATTGCATATCTTCTTTGTGAGAGGAAGAAGGACACCGGTTGACTATGACATGTGAGACTAAGAGAGTTCTGTTGTAAATTCTTATTTAAAAGAGACATCGTTGAAGCATCATGGTATTATCGGTAGAAGGTTGAGTCATTGATCAATGGTGGGGATCGATATCAAAGTGAATGGAACTAATTTCTTTAGAGTGGTTAGTTTGATTAATTACTACAAACAGGTAAGAAGACGCTTGAAAGATCTAGAAGTAATGCTAGACTGCTTTGGGGTGAGTGTTTCTAAGGTAAAAGATTGTAGTATGTGGAAGTAATTCCTCGAGAAGTGACACCCCATAGAAATGTAGTGTTTTGTACAACTGAAGTTATTACACATAATCTTTTATGATTGCAAGGGAGTATTCCCTATTGTGCAGGTTATCTGATCATAATCTGAATAGAATATGAAGAGCTATCTAGAAGGAAGAAGTTGTTTCGAGTGAGATTTAGTGGACCAATATGACCGCTCATTAAGAGTTGGGAAGATTAAATCCAAGATGACCTTTTTACGTATTTCGAGTGGGATTTAGCGGACCAATACCATTACTAGTATGAGGCGTTGGTAAAGGCCTCTATCTTTAGGTAATGGTTATAAGGTAATGTTATAGTGTAACGGTTAGGTGTGTATGACACTTTGCATCTTCTACCGACTTAATTATACAAGCCACCGAGGAATGCTTCAAGATCAGTGGCGGTTTAGTACTTTTGAGTAAGATGATTATAGAAAGAAGTCTATGCTCGAGATCACCGATCCCAAAGGCTTAAGTATGTTTGCACGAAAGTACGGTTATTTGGCTAGTAGTGATACTATTAGGTCGAGGTCAAAAGCTTTAGTGAAAATTGGAGAACCCCTAGAAAAGGGTGTATATGTGTTACGAGTATAGCAAACTGTTGATCAAACTATTCTTTCTACGAATGTTGTTAAGGAGGTGTCGTGCTCTGGTGCAAAGCACTTTGGGCGAGTTAAAGTTATAGAGAGAATAGAAGTGTTCTTTGCCGCGCAAAGAAATCATTTCGGGTGAGTCCACTCTATTAAGAGAAATCAGTATTGAGGAGTAGTTCAACCAATAAGTATCCTACAACCTCGGTTTACGTCTCCTCTTTAAGGATGGACGTGGTGAGATCTTGTTAAGTGAGATATTTGCTTTAGTGTGGTAATTAGTGGGATGGGAAGACGAAATATGTATGTATGAGTAAGACCATCTCATTGCTATGTGTGATGGTCATGATCCTTATAATGTTTATCGTGGTGCCTTGCTATTAGATAGGAGGTTAATGTGGTGGGGCCGCTTACGCCGACCTATCAGAGTATATGTGTTGTTTCCTTGGGTGTGTATAAGAACTTAGGGTTATTGTGGTTGCATGGACTGAATTCCATGATTAATGATTTGGTACATTTTACTACGTCAAGTTAAACGGTCAGACTGGAATTAAGGAGTTAACAAGCTACAATTATGATTACGACCTTGGCCGTATACGAATTCCTCGTGGGAGAGATAAAAGTCATGTCCATTTAGAATATGCTGTGACTTAGTTGGTTGGAGGGATCTAGAGATTCACGGTTGATTAAAGATTCGAGCTTGGGCTGCAATGCTATCTAGAAAATGCTTTTAAATTAAAGACTTGACTCTAGTGCATTGTTTTGGGAAATTTGCCTTGTGTTTTAGTGAAAGAATCAGGTGCGTCACGCGATGGTAGAAACTTTAGCTAAGGGATTTCTGGAATTTGAAATTTACACCGTTAGGAGAGTTATTCCGAATGAGAGTAGCATCTTGAGATAATCTAAATGGTATAGTTTAGGGTAACAAAGTCGCTTGGACATGAGATCAGGTGATAGCGCGATTATATCACAAAAGTGTTTTGATGATTGACGGGTTCGGCAAGTACTTAGGTACGCACCCTCGATTCAGCAATGGCTTAGGCTAGCAGGAAACTTTCCTATTATAGTGTTGAAAAGAAGAGCGGTGATGTTAGAAGTTACATCTAATTACGTTTATGATTTGGTTAGCAAATGAATTTTTTATATTTTTTTGAATCAATGTAATTCGATAGAAAGAGTATTTTTGTGGTGCGTTGCACTTATGATGGATTTAAAGAAAGGGATTATTCTTGAGTGACTTGTTACTGATGATGAGGATGTTGGGTTGAAGGATGGTGTAGCCATCATATTAGTGGAATAGACCATGTCGGGTGGGATACTACTTCGTAAGAACTTTACTAAGAGAATTAAAAATCGCATGGAAACTTTTTGTTTAGTGATTATCTTAAGAGTTAAAAGAAGAGGTTTGAGCAACCAAGTATAATCAAGTGAGCCGTTTGAAGAGCGCATTGGTCTCGAATCAAGAGGTAAAGGACATCGACTACTTTAGTATAGTGGGTTTGAGAGAAAGAAAGTTAATAATGTTTGAGCTTATGACAAAATCGAATGCGTAAAAGAGGAGGGTGATTAATTGATTTACCGGAGGGACCCTGGGGCGTGTACCTGACTTTTCACATTTCCAAACTACAAAAATTTTTCTTGTAGACATGGATTAACCAATTCTTGTTCAGTACTTTGGCGGTACCGTAAAGATCCGAAAGTGACATGGGAATGAAGAAGATTCTACCGTCGCTATTTGAAGATGGAATTCTGTGGACAGAATTCTGTTAAGGGGGAGGTGTTGTAACATCCCATATATATATATATATATTAAAAATTTAAAATAAAGTGTTCTGTTGGATCTAAACAACAGCAGTAAGTTGAAGAACAGCAGAAAGTTAAAGCTGCTAGTTGAAGTTAAAGCTGCTGAATGAAGTTAAGGCTGCCTGAAGGAACTTAAAGCTGCTAGAGAAGTTATTACAACCGTTTGAAGGTTACAGCTGCTGGGAGTTAAAGCTTTTTTTGTTACTGCTGCTGTTGAAGATAAAGATAAGGAATGTTTTGAAGCGAGAAGAAAGGAAAAGATTGTGAAGATATTGAAGAATCTTTTGAAGATTTATTTTCCTTTATCTTGTACCATGTATATAGCATTGTAATTAGATTAGATAGGTACGAGAGATTCTCAGTTTGTTTTAGAGAAAGAAAATTTGAGCCTCAAGAATTCTTGTTCCCTACATTAGAGAAGTTTGCACGTCTGTTATTCATAACAGATTGAGGCTTTGGTGTGTAATCATCCAACTTGTGATTAATATACAAAGTGTTTCTACTTTTCATTGTTCTTGAGTTACTAAAGTGTTATTCCGCAAACTCCTTTAGTATTAATTTCTGAGTTGTTCATCATTGTTTGAATAATCGATCCTGTCAAGTGGTATCAGAGCTTTGAACTCAGATTTCAAGAACAAGCAATGGATTCACAAGATGGTGTTCTCGTTTCTAAAGTCCCCATGCTCAAACCAAGTGAGTTTGACGTGTGGAAAATCAGAATTCGCCAATATATGCTTCTCACTAACTATGCTATGTGGGATGTGGTGGAGAATGGTCCATCAATTGAAGGAGCTTCAGGATCTGAAGGAGTTAGACCCCCTCCCAAAACTGATGGAGAAAACAAAACAGAGACAAGTGGAGATGATGGCCTTAAGTACTCTACTTTTGGCTGTCCCTAATGAATATCAACATCAGTTTTGTAATTGTGCTGATGCTCATGCCATATGGACTGCTCTTAAGAAAAGGTTCTCTGGAACCAAAAGTACCAAAAAAAATCAGAAGGATATTCTCAAGCAACAATATGAGAACTTTAAGT
>LUCG01049630.1:0-20697 GCA_001633085.1 Carthamus tinctorius | reverse complement strand
CCAACTTCATGGATCGAAACGATCGAAACCCTGGATCTTCATCTCGTCCGTCGAAAGGTAAACTTGTTAAGCCATGTATAACCAACTTTCCACTAATCTCCCCTTAATCCACGTTCCCATTTTTTAGTATATAAATTACACTTAATACCCTTGTAACTAATCATTTAATTTATTTTTAGTCTCTTAGTTTTTCATTTTTCATTTTAAACCTTTATCATATTAACACAACTAATTGTATACGAAGTTAAATGGATTAAAAAATATATTTCTTTATTTTACAAATTATATCATTGTAACCGTCTCGTCAACATCTTCAAAATAAGTCCAATATTAAATATTTTTGAATTTTATCATAATGTTAAATATCACAAATATATATGGAATACTTAGTTTTATATTCCTCACATTCTTAATTTTCATTTTAAATCCACATTAAAAATAGATAATCATGTATTAACTATAATGCATAATAAAATGAATTTTTTTTATAAAGCATACAATTATAATTATCTTGTTCATAATCTGAACATAATCTCATTGTTTAGTATTTCTTTAACTTAATAATATTGCAAAAGTGATAAATATATATATCAAGATTTTTCAACAGTGATTTATCCATATTTTTTTAATTTTGTACATTTTACACGTTATCGGCTTTAGATTAATCTTTCGAGTTATCGGTTTTAAATTCGAGATGATTTGCGCTGCAACGCGCACAGGTAGGTATCTAATGATTAACATATATCAAACAAAATTTCACGTCTGATAGTGATTGACATCATATGTTCGTCTCCCACTTTTTCGCCTACCATCGATAACATATTACCCGACCCATTACAATTTTTTTGGGCCTGTTATCCATTTTTACAACTAACTCATGTTGTAACATGTTGGACCCCAATATGTTTAATTCCTAGATTCACCACTGATTCTCACCCAAATCTAGGTCGGATTTCAGGGCTAAATCTGAGTCGGCCTTTCAATACAAATCCAAGTCGAACTTAGGTACAAATCCGAGTCGGACTTCGGGTGGCAAATCCGAGTCGGATTTTGGGGGCCAAATCCCGAGTCAGGATTCCAGATTTCGTGTCGGGATAAGCTCGAAATCTCAGACTATCGACGGCTTTCAGTCCAGAACCAATTTCTATGTTACACTTTAAGCACTAAATCAACATTAATCTATTTCATAGAATAGAAATCTTACCAATTGATGATATCCGGAAGAGTCAATCTCGCACCCGATTTCTCTCCTTCCTTCTTTGCTTCTCTCAAGAACACGCACACCCACGCACTAATTTTGGAAAGATGATTTTTTGCCCTAAATGGCAAAAAACCCTACTAATCCCTTTTAAATACCATGGGCCAAGCCCATGTCCTTATTCCACATATAGCCTAAGCCCATAGGCTTAATGTTCTTAAAAAAACATATAATTTGATCAATACACTTAATAGATTTAATAATTTATGGCTCCTCAAGTCCGTTAATTTAATAAATACTTAATATGTATATTTCGGTTATTACATTAGGTGTTTCCATTTGAATGATTTGGTGTGAGAATTGATATTTGATATAAGATTTGATGTCCATGTCCAAATAAAGATGTCTTACGCCACTAGCTTCCATAACCATGACAATGAATAACGACTAATAAGGTTGGGTTCGTTCGCAACTAAAGCGGCTTGGAACAAAAAAATGGAGAGATATGCACGAATTTACTTCACCACCACTCCAAACCAAATTAAAATTACAAATCTTATAATTTTAGGGGTTTGATTTTACATGAACTAATGTCAAGGGGTGTATTTGGTCTCTCTAGTTTATTTTATACTAAAAAGACAACAAAATACTAAAAAGAGTATACTACCTTCACATGAGAAAACATACATTCGTGCAATGACGAATCCATAAACTTTTGTCATTGGGGGCACATTTAAGGCTGCCAAAAAAAATTCTGAAACTGAATAATTCATTTGAACCAATATGATTTTTGTTTGTTTGGTTTTCGGCTTAAATAACTCAATTTAGTCGAATAAATATAATTTATTTCGGTTGGTTTTCGATTATCTTTTTACTATTTCAGATAAACTGAGATAGTATACGCTATATACATATTTTACTATTTTGGTTAAGCTAAAAACTAATGAACACATTACACATTAATAGTTAGTGGAAAGAGATCAATAACATAGATTGACATTGGAAGAAATTATGTAGCAAAAATTCAAGAAATTAGAAACACAAGACAAAATAGTAGCAAGCCTTAAATCAAAATAACAAACCCAAATTAAATTAAGAACCCTAAATCAAATAACAACTAAGAAATAACAAACCCAAATTAAATTAGTATGCTTCCTAAGCTTGTGTTTTTCTATTTCGTTTTTCTTTTCTTTCCCGTTTCTTCTTATGTTTTGCTCTAGTTCCGTTGGGCCTTTTTGTTAGTACTGCAAGCAGTTCATTTGGTTGTTTCTATTGTACGTTTACGCCTTTAATAGAAACTTTCTTCTGTTATTAAATCAAGGGACCATATTATTATAAAAAAATCTTTTTAACACCTTTAAGGGACTCGATTTAATATTTTGATATATATAAAATTTATAGACATATTAAATGTAGAATAAGCTCAAAAAAATAAGGGAAGGCTAATTGCAGTGTTACATATTGCTAATTGCATTCTTATTAATATTTTTCTCCTTATACATATCGACCTCAAAATCTGTTTTTTACATTTTTAATACATAATTGACCTGATTGTGATAGGTACATAGTTACAAATAGAGATGGTCAAATAAGCCCGGTCCGATCGGTTACGGAATGTCAACCGAGCCCGAGGCCGAAATCAAGCCCGGTATTTGAAAGCCCACCGAAGCCCATTTAAGGCCCGCCAGGCCTGGCCCAATTACAGATTCGAACAAAAAACAAGCCTCGGTTAAGTCCGGGACCGGTTAAGGCAAGGCCCGGGCTCAGGCCCAGTTAAGCCCTGCCCGGTGGCATAGTATTACTAACCTATGAAGAATAGTTGTATTTTTAAACTTATTGAGCTATTTGTCTTTGATGATGTATCAACTATTAATCAGCGATTCCGGCTTCATGCAGGCGTGTTGCAGCCTGCAACCTGAACTCCATACTAGATCTGACCAACTGCCCATCCTACCTCCTCTACGTTCTTGACATTCATTCTATTCGCGAGGAGCTAGATGAGAAGAAACTCTCACGTCTGGTTCTGAGACTTCGTAAGTTTAGAGACTTGAGAACCGAACAAAAAATAGGGGGACTCCACCGTCTTCCGAAAAGAGATGTGACTATGTTGAAAAGACAATTATCTCATTTGCAAACATATCTGGGCGGGATTAAATATATGACAACGTTACCCCCGTTCTTGAAAATCCACACTTTTCCAAACCCAGAAAACAGACGGAATAGTATCGAAATTATAATAAACGTATTTTTTAGTATATTTGTTTTATATGCTTTAGTGGTTTAAAATAAATTTGTTTATAAAATAAATGTAGTTTATAAGTTTATATTATAATTTACATTTATAAATAAGTTACATTTACAATATAAAATTAGTTTATAAAATAACTGTAGTAATATTCTATGTTTAAAAAACAAAAAAAAATCGATTCTACGAAAGCCCGGTTAAGGTCCGATTACCTATACCCGATTAAATGGTCAAGAGACGGGTTATGATATTTCCCCCCTAAGCCCGGCCCAACCTGGACCCGGTTAAAGAAAAACCAGGCCCAAAAACATTGTTAAGGCCCGGTCCTTGGGGACCCAATTAAGGCCTGTTCGAGCCCAGTATTTGACCATCTCCGATTACAGATAACAATGCCCAACAAAAACTAGTTGCTAAATAAGGAAGGCAACCAACATTTATGAGGCATTATTAACAACTAGGATATGAGGAAGGCAACCAACATTTCTGAAATTCTCATTCTTTTAAAGTTTGATTTGAATTTTGAAGCCCTAATTTGAACAACTACACCTGCATGAGTGGCTGAAACAACCAAAAGAGGAGAGGATCTTTCTTGTTTCATTCCCGCGTTCACTTTAATCCAATACACACACACACACTCCCGCATACTTTTTCTTTTCTTCACCGCCGCAACAAAAACAAAACCCTTTCTTTCTCTTTCATTCAATGCATAT
The DNA here is from genome assembly GCA_001633085.1 of Carthamus tinctorius. Classification (NCBI taxonomy): domain Eukaryota; kingdom Viridiplantae; phylum Streptophyta; class Magnoliopsida; order Asterales; family Asteraceae; genus Carthamus; species Carthamus tinctorius. The sequence continues at coordinate 16,544 of LUCG01049630.1, read as the reverse complement.
TCTCACACTTTATCCCTTTTATTTTCTAAATCCCAAAACCACCATCTCTAAAACCCCCCAATATGCTTCTTCATCTTCTACTTCCTCCTTATTCCCTTCTTCCTAGCATCTTTCACAACAGATAATGTTTTCCCATCCAAGATTCACATTACTACTCATACCCTATTCGCCTTTAAGCCTTGGATTCCCCGTCAATCGTATACTAATGGTATGAAATTGGTTTCTTGTTGGGTTTCTTGAAATCGCCTCTTTCATCTCAATTTATTATATGCCCAATACTTTTAGTCTCTCTGGAATGTGAATTTGATATTGTTATGTGAGTGAATCATATACCCACATCTTATAACCTATATGTTTTTATGAAGTTTGAAAGTAACTTTTTGTTTCACATCCAAAGTCAACAAGTAGCCCTTGTTTTGGTTGATCAAGTAGCCCTTGTTTTGGTTGATGGGTATTTGGTAAGTTTATTGTGAATACTGTTATCAGATTACAACAATATTTTGCTAGTTTGATTGAATTAGTTTTAGTATACTAGTAGGTAAATCATCAGTGGAGGTGGTTTATTGCTAGCCTTCTTTTTGGGCTCAAATTTAGTTCTAGGTGTATGTGGAAGGGAAAACAAACATGAGGGTGATTGATTTTGGTACATTTCATGTAAGGTTGATGAAAAGAATGGTTAATAGAGATTGCAAGAACATGTTAACCAGCAAAGTGAAGTTGGAAGTTGACAGTTGAACGAGCGGAATGTTTTATTATGAAAAAAGGCATTCATGAGTCTAGACTACCTGGAATTACTATAGGTCTTATCTCTGCCAAGATCAGATAGAGATACATGTATTCATCATGACATGTAATGTAATCATGCTTCATGTCATAGGCATGGTTGATTATAATGTATTCTTGACCTAATAATTTGGGGCTTCCAATGTCATTACTTCTTATAGCATGGATGATCTCATGTTTATACTGATACCAAGTTAATATACCCATAGGCAAAAAGATATTAGACTGTTGGTTATTTTGTGTGAATTATTAGATTCGTTCAATCACTGTGTTTTTGTTGTTGTGGTCTTGATCTAGGGTTTTAGCAACTTGGCTTTGCTTGTCATTGCTGATGTTACATTTGGACATGAAGACCTACCACGCTTGCTTGTTGACAGGACTGCAATGACTCTACTTAGTTAGCGTCCTGGCTATTTAGGTATTTCTGAAACATTTATTCAGACGTTGAGGGTTTATATTTTGTCGATTGGTTAATGATTTTCATACCGTAGCTTGGTTATATTTCCTAACATCTCGTATTGCATGTTATGCTTATATTAAAAATTAATTTGGTGCTTTTTTCAAAACTCTTCATAATGTTACTTGAGTTATCTTGTGTTTTCAGAATACTGCAAATTCTGTCAGGCATTGACATACTGTTAACTGCAATCAACTTGTGTTTTCACTTATATAGCAAAATGGTGTCAGCCGTAAATACATAAGAATATATGTGTTAGAAGTGACCCAGAGGCGTTGATTGTAATTTTCCACATTATTGATTGTGATACGATCTAACAATAAGTTATGTGGTCATAATGAACTTTTATGGCTTGAAGAGTTGAACTGTCTGTTGGGGAACTATTAACAGAATTGCTGACATATGAGGATGTATGTGAATAGTTGGTATTGCTGTCAGATCAGGATCATAATTGGTACATAATGGTATATCCTGTGAAATGTGAAAAGATCAGGGGCGCATTTGAGCCAATCCAAGTCTGAGGTTTCTTGACATGTGGAAAGATACTGATGACTGGGGTTGTCTCATGGCTTATGAAGTCACTTAGGCTGGAGGTTAGGTCGCCTTAGGCTCAACCTTTGGTTTCTATAGGCATGCATAAGTCAAGCTTTAGAGAGTGTCATATGGATTGGTTTCTACCGTTTGTATAGGTTCATACAAGTCAAACCTTAGCCTGGTTCATATGGGCTTACAGACTTTGCAAGTAAACCATTCAATCCAATTGCACAATAAACTATTTCTAACAAATGAGTCCCAAACAGAACTTAAATAAAATTACATTCTAGCTTGTATAGGTTCAAATCATCTGGCTTGTGGCTTGCCAAGTCTTTTGATGAGCCATGAATACCCTTTTTGTCTGCATCCCTACATAGGAGCACTTGGAATATATCTACTACTTTTTTTTTACCTTGTGGTCATTTGCATTTCTGATCTGGTGATAACTCTAGCTCAAACCTTGCCTGCATTGATGTTTATTTTGAACCATCAACTAGAATTGCTCTTGAAACCAGTTCTATATTTTCAGTCGTATCTGCCAGATTCAGTGTTATTTGGGACTCGAAGATGAACTCCCATCATCCATTGGAACTTGCTCTCAGGGACATTCTTCATGTGGTGAATCCTACACAAGATGACTGGAATAAACGATTTCAAATTATTAATGATCTTCAAGCCGTTGTGCAAACTTTGGAAATTCTTAGAGGTAAGTGCATTACATACATCTCTCATGACTACTTGATGTTCTTCGTCTAATTTGTGTTATTATTAGCAGAAAATGAGTTGTGACTTTGGTTGTGCAAACAGGTGCCACAGTGGAGCCATTTGGTTCATTTGTGTCTAACCTCTTTTCAAAATGGGGGGATTTAGATGTATCAGTTGAGTTACGTAATGGTGAATACATATCTACTGCTGGGAAAAAGTACAAGCAAACTTTACTATTAGACATACTAAAAGCTCTAAAAAGAAAAGGTATGCTTATATATAATCATTAGTGGGGTTGTTTATAAATATTTGTATTCTGATATTATGGATGATATCTATTTGCAGGTGGATTTCATGGGATCAAATATATATCCCATGCAAGAGTGCCGATATTGAAATGTGATAGCAACAAAGACAATATCTCTTGTGATATTTCTATCAACAATTTGAGCGGCCAAATGAAGTCGAAAGTGTTGTTTTGGATAAATGAGATTGACGGCCGTTTTCGTGATATGGTTTTACTTGTATGTGCTATCTCTCACCGACTATTAAGCGATACTGCAAAGAAGATTCTGTTTACTGATGAGTAATGGTTGTGTGCAGGTTAAAGAATGGGCGAAGGCTCATGGCATCAATGATCCTAAAAGTGGAACCTTAAATTCTTATTCCCTAAGCTTACTTATAATATTCCATTTTCAGGTGATTTTTAGCATTTATTTAATACAGTTTCTGATACCATTATGGTAATTTCTATAAAATCTTATGTTTTCATTTGATGCATCACAAATTTGATCTCTGTTGTTTTGTTATCTTCTAATAGTTTCTGGTGTTTTTTAGTAATTAAAATTCTTTTTCAATTTTGTTAATTTACATCTATCTCATTTTCTGCAGACTTGCACACCTGCTATTCTACCTCCGCTTAGTGAAATTTACCCAGGGAACGTGGTTGGGGACCTTACAGGTAGTAATTTTATACAAGTTTGAAAAATTAAATGCATATTTTCTTCATTTGGATATGGTCTAAATACCTGGCAAACCATGAGTAATATTTTACTTCTGTTAGAATTTGTTGTTATATTCAATTAAGATTTATAACTACTGAACTTAGAAACCGTAACAATTAAGATATGTTATAAGAAAGCAACATGATACTTGTAGGAATGGTCTGTGTTAATAGTTAAATCTAGTAATGTTTGTCTTGTTTCTTTCTGTAAGATATTACAAAGTTTATATAACATCAAGAAGCCCAAGTATGGAAATACCAAACCGCACCATATTTAGCACTCGTTAAGTTGGAGTGAAAATGTTAACAATGCCCAACTTGTTACCAATAAAGTCTATTTGAGTTTTCCGCCATAGCTTCTTGAGAATGTCTATAAGTTGGTGCTTAGTCTTGATGTGTACTTGTTGGATTAATGGAGGGTTGTTCGTGTTCCCACAACACGATATCTAACGAGATGACAATCAACTTCAATGTGTTTGGTTCTCATGGAATACTTGATTCTTGGCTATGTGAATGGCTGACTGGTTATCACAAGACAATCTCATCAAGCCGTCTGTAATCACCCCAAGGAGTCTTCTTACTCATGTCATTTCGCATGACACATCTGTCATGGCTCTGTATTTTGACTCAGACACTTGATTGGGAGACTATGTTGTTTCTTGCTTCTCCAAAAAACTAGATGTCCTCCGATTTAATACACATTGCCTTGTACTTGTGATCTTTTAGAAATGGGACATCCAACCCAATTTGTATCTGAGAAACCAGATATCCTACCATCTCCTTCTGTTAAAGCATCCACTCAACAATGGCCCTAATCTGAATAAAGTACCCGTAACCCTTGTTTGCTTTTGGCTCGTGTATAGAACTTTATCATCGAGAACCACGTACAAAGTGGCTGGAGCTTTAGGTATAATGCAATTATTATTGTGAAACAGGTATAAGAGCTGTAGCGGAGAAAAACATCGAAGACATGTGTAGTCTGAACATAAACAGGATTAGATCAGATAGGTCAAGAACAATCAACAGAAGCTCTTTGCCCGAACTATTTGTTTCATTTCTTGCAAAGGTAAATTTATTTTATTACCCTAATTGTTATTAGTTCACATGCATTGATTGCTGTTATGCATTGATTGCTGTTTAGGGATTTTGAATGAAATCCAATCAATCATAGGCAAACACTTAGGGTCTGTTTGGTTCGCAGAATTGAATGGAATTCGAAGGAATTGGAATGATGAATTCCATTGACCAAATTCCGTGTTGCTGTTTGGTTCAAATAATGAAAACTAAGGAATCCTTCGAATTCCTTCAAATTCCTTAAATCAAGGAATTTGTCATTCCAAGCCATATCCCATGGAATTCATGGGGATCATCCCTCCTCCCTCTCGTTTTCTCCATCTATGGTTTTCCCATCTCCATCTATCGTTCTCTCATTCCAAATCTTATTACGATTCGGTTCGGTTTGGTTTTTTAATTTATTAAATAATCAAATTATATATATAATAAAATTAATATAATTTAAAGCGGTTCGGTATTTGGGGAAACCAAGTATGTTCGGTTCGGTTTCTTCCGGTCGAGATGAAAATCGAAACCGAAATCGAACCGTTTTCGGTTCGGTTTTTCCCGGCCGAGATGGAAACCAAAACCGAAATTGAACCAGTTTCGACTCGGCTCGGCTTTTCCCGGTCGAGATGGAAACCAAAACCGAAATCGAACCGATTTCGGTTTTCGGCTCAGCTCGGTTTTTCTCGGCCAAGATAGAAACCAAAACCGAAATAGAACCGATTTCGGTTTTCGGCCCGGTTCGGTTTTTTTCTGGTCGATATGGAAACCACAACCGATATCGAACCGATTACGGTTTTCGACTCGGTTCGGTTTTTTTCAGTCGAGATGGAAACCAAAACCGAAACCAAACCGTTTTCGATGTTGGATTCGTTTTTTTTGTTTCGGTTTCGGTTTGTCGGTTTTTGTTTCTTTTTTTCCCCGGTTTTGGTTCAATTTGGTTTTTGCTCACCTTACTTTTTACAATCTAATTCCGATCCCTTCCAACCAAACACGACCAAAATGTGTGGTCAAATTCCAATTCCAATTCCTTCAAAGTCAAATTCCTTAATGAATTCTAATTCCACCGAATTCCATTCCGCGAACCAAACGCTACCTTAGTGATAGCTCATTTACCATATTGTTAATTTTAGATGTTAATGGGTGTATTTTGTTGGGGGTTTCTTTATCAGTTTCGTGACATCAGTTTGAGGGCCTCGACACAAGGGATTAGTCCATATAATGGACAATGGGAAGACATTCATACCAACATGATCTGGCAGCCCAAAACTTATGCACTATTTGTACTGCCTCTCTCTCTCTCTCTCCTTCTCATATATGTATACAAGGGAAGGTTCAAACGAGAATCATAAATATTTATTACAACCATGAGAACATGCACTATCAAAATATGTATTTTGTCAATGAGTATATTCATCAATGCATATTTACTATGTATACATTGATGCATATACTCAGCTGATATTTAGATAACATGTATCAATGCATATACTGGTTGTCAAAATATTTATGCTTCTTACTAGATCTTTTCCCTGTATGTGTCTAGAGGGAGGTTCAGGGAAAACTGCAATAAATGGAAAACTAAGGAAAACCCTGGTAGCCCTTCATCTAGACGGTATACGCTTGTGCATACAAGGAAATTAAGTTGTTTTTTGGTTTTTATGCACGTGTGCGTGTTACAAACTACTTGCATGGATAAGTGGTCAAGTGGATACCGTGCAGATAAACGGCTATTAGGGTGTTCCCGACTTTTCCATTTTTCTGAGGTTTCCCCTGAACCTGACCCTACGTGTGTGTACTATATATATAATGATGAATTGGTGATGATGAGCTGAAATTGGTGGTTATAGATTGAGGATCCATTTGAGCAACCAATGAATTGTGCAAGGGCTGTTGGGCAGCGAAACCTTGTAAAGATTGCACAAGCATTTGAAAGTAGCCATGACATGCTGACCTCTGCCAACCAAAACCACCACCCTCTTGCGGTTTTAGTGAGGCCTGAAGTTTTGAGCATCATTTCTAGATCTCAACTTGGTAATCCTCGAGGAATTCATACACAGCTTCTTCACAGGAACCCCGTTGGCATTGGCAACGGCAATGGTAATGGTAGGGGCCTAATCGGGGCTCATCCACAGCCGTACAGAAACAACAGCAGTAACAATCAACAGCAGAATAGGAACGGTGGTGGTTTACGTGCACCCACACAAGTACAGCAACAACATATGAATCAAACCAACAGGATGATGAATCATCAGAGGGGAAGTCAGAATCCTGTTCAATTATTTCCCAATGGGGTGAATCAGAGCAATGGGAGGCCTTCATCTTCTCAAACTCAGCAGCAGATGTGGAAGCCAAGATCTTAGAAATGAATGGGTTTTGGCATGAGCTTTGAGGCACATAGATTTGTAATGACTTATTCATGTTTATGTGCAATTTTCAGGATTGAATATAGAAGACAGATTCAATATCTTAAGAATACAAATCTACTTTCAAAGATATGCATGTTTTCTGCTATCTCCCAAAGGTGTTCCATGCAACTATTTTTTATATATACAACCACTTGGCTTGTGGTGCACTGATTAAGTAGAAAGGAGATGTAGTGGAAAATCTTTTTTACCCCATGTTCAAATCCAGCCAAAGTCCTTGTAACCATGAAGGTTCACCTACGGTTATCCTAACAAAAATTGTGTATATAGACACACACAAATTCATAACAATCTTTCTCAAATAATTATAACCTAGAAATCAAATCAACTGTTTTTTGTATTATTCTTGATGAATAACTTTGAATAATCATAAATGTTAGTTATCGTGAATATCTTGCAATGAGGTCATGGAAATCATGTATTTTTTTTATTAATAGTTTTCATGATGAATCTCCATCACAACATTTATCAAACAAGATATGAATAGGTGTTTTTTCAAATGTTTACGGTTCTCATCTGAACCTATCTTGTCTCTTACAAATATATTAGCTGGATGAAGTAATTGTATTATGACATGGTTTGCGTATATCCCCTACCTCTATGGGAGACATATATCTAGCTCGTTCGGTTTGGTTTATGAAACAATTGGACCCATGTTGATTGAACATCCTGTTTTACACCGGTCAATTGTCTTCTTTGCAAAATTTAGTTTTAAAGCAGAAAGAAAAAACTAACAACATCAATCCTTGGAATCTTCAAGTGAATTAGAATGTTTCAAGTCGAAAATCCTCGACATAAGTCAATCTTTATTTTTATATGTAATGTTGTGGTACCTTAAGATTTAAGTATTCTATATTTCTTGAATGGATGTTGAGTTTTGTTTATCACAAGTTGATGGAGAGATGAAAACTTGACAATTGATGGTAGGTATATAAAGGAGGTTGAAAAGTCTTTGTTTCAACTCATGGGTTGTAACCCCTTGGTTAATCCCTTAAGCTGTTTGCAACCTTTTTTTTCTACAATAAAGTTAATCTATATGAAAAAACAATAGATTATCAATACAAAAGAAAGTTAGAAAATAATGAGGCATCACCTAAGAAATAAACACTTTACATTTCTTGAATGAACATTAAGTTTCATCTATCACATACTATTGATTAGAGATGGCCATCAATAATCAGTTATAACCGGCCCGGCTGGTTAACCCATAACCGAACCGGTCGATGATTGGTTATAACTGGACTGCTGCATAACCGGTTAAGAGACCGGACAATGTGATCAGTTAAGCTTTTTGGCGTTTTTCCCATAACTGGTTATAACCGGACCGGAACCTGTTACGTAACCGAACCGGAACCGGTTATAACCGGGACCGATTTAATTCAAAAAGATAGTCGTTTTATATATGTTATTATAGTTGTTAGGAGCCTTTTGGCTTCATTTTTGAACGTTTTATTGGCCTTTTTACCCCCACATACCCTATAAATAAGTTGTGTGGTGTTTTGGTTTAATATCAAGTTACCAACTTACGAAAAATGCCAAAAACGCAAAATTCTCGCTATANCGCAAGTTCTACTCTCTCAACTCTCTCTATTCTAAATTTCTAATCTTTAAATAATTTATAAAGTTTAAAAAAATAAAAGAAAAGAAAAATAGCCTTAACTGATCCTTAACCGGTTGAAGTTAACCAGTTAAGATCCCGGGACCCTTAACCGTAACCGGTTACGGCCGACTACTGTTTTTAACCGAACCGATCCTTGACTGGTTATAACCGGCTCGAGACCGATTTTTGGCCATCACTACTATTGATAATAGGTACATGAAAGGAGGTTAAGATGTATTAGGTTCAACTAAAGGTTTAATTCTCTTGGCTAATCCTCTAAGCTCATGTTGGCAGGCTAACCCTCAGGGTTTCTTTATTTTGATCAACTCTTTGTAAAAAATAAAAATGAACTTACATAAAAATAATAATATATCACTACAAAAGAATTTAAGCTAGAAAATAAAAGGTGAAATTAAGTATTTTAAAATTCTTGTATTGTGGTTAGATTTTAGGTATCCTACATTGATGATGAATTAACAAGTTGATAGAAACGATAAATATTTAAAAGAAGGATTCTGGATATCTCACGTTCATGATAAATTGATGCATCGATAGCAAATAACGAACATACAGGAGAAGAATGAGATCCATTTGAAAATTAAAAGGTTCATTTGCTTGTATAACCCAATAAGCCATGCTTGTCTTCCGATCTTTGGACTAATAGTTATTCTTTTTAAAACTCAATCAATATTCATCTTTATATCTTTATCTTTTTTATAATTTAAAAGTAAGATCCACAACTCTTGATGTTAACAAACAAAAATCAGTATATCATACAAAAGAAAGCTAGACAATAATGTCGTGACATCATTAGAATTAAGTACTATAAACTCTTGCATTTTTTTTGGATAAGGTTCATCTAGACTTTGTCTAGACTACATCCTTGGCAATATGGAACTCAAATTAAATTCGGCCGTCTGAGACTAAGCCTGGCCACAAGATGCGCACGAAGGGGTTCGAACCTGGGGTGAATGAGATATCATCCACATCCTCCACAGGCTTTACCGCTACGCCATAAGCCTTGTGGTTATAAACTCTTGCATTGTGGTTAAATTTTTAGGTATTTGATGATAACTTGGTACATTGATAGAGCAAGAGGGGGTATATAAGAGAAGAGTAAGAAAACAATTTTATCCAGATAAGATTTAATGGAAAACGAACCAATAAGAGGCTACGGACCACAAAAGGTAAATGTAATGAATGAATTGGGTATTCTTCATTTTTGAATTATGGTTTGATCTATCCAACATTAACAGAAAGTTGAAAAGTTGAAAAATTGAAAATAGATGGTAGATATATTGAAGTATTAGATGATTCATTTGAAAATTAAAAATTACTAACGACAAATAAAGATGTGACACCCAAAGAAAGTATAGAAAAATAAAGAATCATAACCAACACTGTGGCACTTGATAGTTGTGAATAAATCTTAGCTTACGCCAATATTTCTCAAAGTTAATTATCTCGTTTTACATAAACCAGTTACCACTACAAAAGGGTTGTACATGTACCTGTAGAAACTAAAGGGGGAAAGAATAAATAAACATTTTTTTTTGTCTATATGAACAACAGATGATTACCGGAGGCGTTTATCGCATGCCAGGATTCTATAACTTGCATGAGGCCCCTCGGCAGTATCCCGTAGCATTACATGCCAACCCATGGCCTTCCCGATCTCTTGAACTTCATCTATCACCGTAACAGAATCACGGATGTACACCCGTCCCCCAGGTCTTAAAATTCTGTTCATCTCAAGCATTATGCTAGATATGTTGCATCTGATATCAAACCACAACACATGGATGATATTAATTTACATTTTATCCCCCATTATGTAAACCAAAGAACTAACACATGGTTATCTATTATCTAACCAGAGAAATCATCCTACTTATAACCTAATCTTTAAAGAGGAAAGATACCTTTTTTGCTCAATTGAGAAAAGACCCGCTGCATGCAAGAAGTCGTAGGTTCTTGGGTAAGTGTCAAATGGTTCGCACCTGTAAATAATAATAGTTCAGATATAGATTTAGCCATTTAGGATTAATCAGAATGTGAACAGAAAAAAGCAATGATGATTAGGAAGAATGTGATGAGTACCAGTCATGCATAACTCCAAGAAGCCCACGATCATAAATGACAGGTAGGGTGTTTGGACCGCTAACAGGAACAACATTCATAACCCAACAATCTAGTTGATTATCAATCAAGGCTGCTGCAAATCTACCAGAATAAAGAGATTGACTGAACTTAGAGAGAGCAGTAAAGGAAAAATATATTTATGGGAAGATGGGATAAGATAATATATACCCTCCGAAGCTGGCTCTCATGTCCATAACATTTCTGAGTTTGAATTTTTTCCAGTGTAAAGAGCGCACGTAACTATCTATTATTTCTTTCCAGTATTTTGATTCTGCTTTAAAGAGATCCTTTCTAGATACAAAGGCATCAAGCTTTATGCTTTGGAGCCTCTCAGGAGGATTATGCAGTCTTGCAGGCCAAGCCGTGATGTTTGCTCCAGCTCCGTCCTCTGGCAGTGGAGTAAGACATGGCTTCAAATCAACATACCTAACATGACAACAAACTTTATATAGTTAGTTTTTATTTATATATAATACCTCAAGAAAGTGATCAGGAAACTTCCCAGCATTACAGAAGAATCAGCATAAAAGGATGCCAAATATGTCTAAATGTCTTAATTGATTGTTTTACAAGACTTGCATTTACAGGACTAAACAATTGTTCGTCCTACGTGAAGGTGTTACAATAGGATGTATTCAGACATCCAAACAAGTTTTTAGGACACTTAACCCCAATGGGGCAGCCTACCGGTTAAGGCTTGTGGAAGGTGTAACAACCAACCCAAGTTCGAATCCGGAGGTGAGCAACCAGGGGCCACTGAGTATTAATCCCAGGGGAGCATGCTTTAGCTCTCGGTAAAAATTACCAAGGATGTAGTCTGGCCAAAGCCCAGATGAACCTCATAAAAAAAAAGAAGTTTTTAGGACACTTTTGATCGCATTAGTTTTTTTTATATAACACTTTTGAGAAGTGTCCTATGAACACATCTTTTTATATGCCACCTGTTTTATAAGACAAATGTTCAGATAATGTCATCAAAAGCCATGTTAAGACGCCTAAAAACGTCCTATCAACTTATTGCAACACTTCAATATATGACACACTTGGTTCTATAAACTTTAGCTCTATAAAGGATAAAAGACGTAATATTTGATGTCTTATAAAGCCGATTTTGTTGTAGTTAAAAAAATGGTAAAGGGCACTTCAGAATGCACAAAAAAAGCAAAACCAGATATTCTAGTGTCAAAATTAACAAAACATAAAACATAAGGATCCATGTATCACCAATTGAGGCCATGGAAGGCCAACATAACCTAAGGTAGGTCAAAATTCTATACATGTATGAAAGAAAAGCATATGTGAATTCTGAAGAAGTGCAGTATGAAAAACCAAACATATATATGATACGAATGGGCCAAAGAATAGCAATTTACCAAACATTGTCAGGGTCATCCTCCTTATCACACAATTGTGGTTGGGTCCCCGGATAACGGCTTAAGTAGCAACTGTTGTCAAGGGGTTTCTGCCATATTGCAATGTACCCCTCCTTCTTGACAAGATTCCAACAAAGGCGATTTGTGAGGTTGATCATCACTGAGAAAAACAAATAAAAATGATGTTATGTAAACAGATATATCATCACAGGCAAAGTTACTAACCCAGGAGACCAGCTAACGAAAAATTATAAACCATTCTAACAGCAAATTGATAATGTTACCTTCCCATTGTTCTTCTAGGAGTGCTTCATGCTTGTAAACTGGTTGTGCTGCCCAAACAAAATATCCTCCTGCCCTAAGCAATCTATTGACCTCAAGCAGCAAAACCCCATCTACACAAAGACATGTAAAATATTGAGGAAAATTAGACATAGCCCATTTTTGGTAACTTGGGCTAACACAAACAACAACAAGAACTACCGATGACACATGATGAGTAGACACAAAAAAACCAATAAAACCCGTTCATTTGATAACCTATGCAGCTGAGCATACAAGCTGCATATCTTTTACAAGCTTACAATTTGCTGGCTAAGATAATAACACAAATATACTCAAAATTTGGAGTGTTGTTAAGCAAAAAGCCTAGCGATAGCCACAACAGTAACACCAATTTTCCACTGTTGACGCTGCTGGATAAAAACAATCTTACATGCCAACAGCATCCTGTCCAACCTAACAAACACTATACAGAAAACTTGTCCAGCCTTGTCATAGTCGTACCAAACACTAGACAGATAACTTGTCCTGTCCCATCATGTCTGTGTACCAAATGCTGCCTAAAGAACAACTGAAACCCTACAAGACAAACCACACACCACACAAGTCTTTCCTGACAGTGCTGGAAACAAAATGGTGGCCAGAATTGCTGATGACTTGGGGGTTCTATAACTACCGCTTTACCAAACAGCCACAGCTGCAACCGTTGCAAGGCCATAACAGAAAACCCTACAATGAAGAGACTTAGCACTATCTGACCACCGCACAACCATGCATCACCAAACCCAACCTCTTGGAAAACCAAGGGTTAGTGATGCATAATCACCCTTCCTTTGCATAAGAAATTAGAAAACGAAGCAGTGGAACAAATGGCAAAGGAGGAGGACCCTGGTCATGGTTGGATGAAGGTTTGTACTGTAGGAAGAACAACAATGGCCAAAGATGGCAATGACTCCAACATGCAATACAAGGGCATTAACCTTTCCCCACTGCCACTGCTAACCCTACCGACAAAAAAAACTGAAACAACCGGAAAGAACCGACAGGCAATGGGTAGATCTGCAACCTAAATCGTTGCCTGAACACCAACCAGACCTCCTAAATTGCTACATTGATCATTACCGGGGTCCGGGAAACGACCTGCTAATCCTACAGACCTAAAAAACCAACAAAAACTGGTTGGACATGTTACTGCATGCTTCTCCTTCCCTAATAACACAGCTAAAGTTGAGCTTCATGTACTTAACACATCTGATGATGTAAACAAAATATTATCAATTTACACCAAAAGGTTATATTTTGTTTTAGAATTTTAAAAGTAATTAGATGATCAATGATTATGCAGAAAACAAACAGAAAGGACAGCCATATAACATAACTCCTTGCTCTTCTTAGCAACCAAAAATAACAGTGTTTCACCATGAAGGCTTACCATCACGAGTCCAATTAACTCTACATCTTGAGCAATGAATTAAATCAAAAGCTTGGCTTGGATAAAGCAGCCGCTTTGTTGCAAAAGCTGCTACCATTGCAGGTATGCCACGCTCCAGCGCAAACTGAATCTGGTTCTCGTGTACATCTTTCGGAGCTACGGACAAAGTGAATACATCCCGTGAAGTTAAGTAGGCACCAAAACTTGCCACACCACATCCAACATCCAATACAACCCGAGTATGGCGTCCGAATGCAATGGCTGGAACCATCTACCAAGACCAAAACCAGACCATCAACTACAAACTTGTAAAACAGTTGATTTGACAACTATAAAAAGCAAAATTGTTGGAATTTCCATTAAGATCATACCTTTGAAATCTGATCCAAGTACTGATCTGCCCCATGTATAAACTGTGTGCCACCTCCAGGAAACCTAAACTTATCCTTGTATACAGTGATCCAATTTTGACCACCCTTATATTCAGCTAGTTGTGCATGTGGAACGTTGCTATACCACACCTGTGTTAATTGCAAAACATGTAACCATAAAAAAAAAGTAAGGGCCAGTTATGCTGTCCAAGAATGAAGACATCATTCAACTTAGTGGGTGTATGAATAACGTTCCTAACACCATCACTGATTATAGTTTTAAGTTATTGCTCAAGATTACCATATAAACATGCATTTTTATGTGTGTTGTGTTATATCCATCGATAAAAGCTTGGCTGATTTCTGCTGGATTATCATTTTCTTTATAAAAGCTAGGTTTAAAGACAATTACAGATTATGATAAGATGTTCTGGTTCACACGGCACTGTCCTAACCATTCTGTTTACATTCAAAATTAATATAGAAACCGAGGAAGTTAACTATTAATCTAATTGTACTACCTCATCGCGACTCCTTGGCCAAGGAATCGGAGCTTTGTAACCCTTGGGAGCTGGCACCAAGCAGGTCAATCCCTTATCTTTCTCCGGGCAATGGCGCTCGAACTTTTCCCCTTTCTCCGTAGATTTCAATCCCTTGATGGCCTCCACATTGTCCATACAAGGTATATACTCCCTCATACTCGCCGGACACATCGCAAACTTCTGGACCCTAACATTAGCCCTAACCCCTTCTTCGACCACTTCCGTCTCATTATTCCAATCCTCCACCACACCAGGATCAAACTCCCCGACCTCAAAATCATTCCTCATCACCCCATTCTCATCCACTAGCCCTAGCCTCTGCACTGCCGGCTGCAGTGGCGGTGGGGGAGGCGGTGGCGGTGGCGGGGGTGACTGAGAAAGCAAAGATGATTGCGGAATCGGAGCTAATGCATTATCATTTCGGATATCTGCTTCCTTGGTATTATTGTTGATTAAGGAAACGATATCGAAGGTTTTATTGTTATTTGGGGAAATTGAGACCGTAGGGGTTTTGGCATTTTCGTTTGAGTTAGAATTGAAGAAAATAACTTGTTGATAGTTATCGTCGGACCAGTGCTTACCAAAGTAGAAGAAAGCTAGGGCTACAAAGACGAATCCGGCAGATTTTAGCAGACTTGATGAAGATTTTAACAGATCAAATCCCTTCATCTTTGCTACCGCATTACCTGATCCAACCTCTTCTCTTTCACTGATCTGTTGTGCATACACATACATACACCCTACAATTCAACAATCTCCGTGCGTATTTCCGACGCCATTAAAGAAGAAGATCAGAGCTTTTAACTGTATCAACGATACACTGAAGTTCTTGCAGTCGCTCTCTCTGTATCTCTCACACACACGCTACNAGAGAGAGAGTATGCGTATACGTGTGATCGAAGGGTTCAAGAAGAAGAACGGAGAATGATGACGTCATGATTCTCGGTTGCCGGTGGTAAATATACATTTAGGATCCCTAAAGTTTTTTTTATAACCATTTTAGACCCCTGAAGGTAAAACTTCTTTACAAACCTTCATGTCTGATAATTTATAATTCATCCTACCTGGGACCGTCAACGAATCGAAGGAATATTAACAGGGATTTGTTTGTATTCGTTCGTTTAACTTAGAGTCGTTTACTTAAATACTTACCCGATAAGCTTTTGCCGGTATAATAGAACATTATCACCTACCATATTGAGCAATATTTTAGTCTCTCAACGGTATCGTATGCAACAACTTACCCAGTAGGCACTTACTGAATAAGATTTGTAATCTCACCTACTAGGTAAGACTCTCGGTTCATGCCCATTATTCTTAGCGGGTAAGATTTTAGTCCTTATCATGTTCATCTCGTAAGGTAAAGTGATTCGGTAAGCGCTGCCCGATTAAACGACACCTTAACTGCACAAACAACAAACACAAAGGGTAAATGAACGGAATTTTTTCATATCCGTTTGTTTGTTACAATTTTTTTTGTGTGTTTACATTCGTTCGTTAAGATATTAAATGAATGTCAATGAATAAACGTAAATAAATAAAAAACCACAACTATTATTACATATTGTTTTTAGAAAATAAGGTAACAAAATGAAAATCTAGGTAAACTAATAAGGGATTAAAAAACGAGTTCTAAGAAATTAATGTATATAATCAAACACAAACAAATATTTAGAAACGTAAATGAACGAATGTGTTCATTTTTTTTTCATTTATTTAACTAAATGGACAAAAAATTTATGTTCATGTTTTTTCATTTACTAAATAAATACAAGAGTAAATTACAAATTTGGTCCCTGTGGTTTACCAAAAGTCTCACTTTTGGTCCCTACAGT